>CABFWB010003478.1:54701-78402 GCA_902151455.1 Timema bartmani | reverse complement strand
ATGGAGGACCTACAGTTTAACGTGGAATCCGAACCACGGTGGAGGCCTGGCATTCCTCACATTCACAAGTTGTGATCACAATATTATTATTTTTTCACCGCGTCTTACTAAGCGTTTGGGTTACACATTTATGTACTAAATTACACTAATGGTCTTAGAGATTAGGAAAGCTATATTTATAGGAAGTGTACCCACATTTGCGTGGAGGGAGAGTGGGAAGTCATCTTGGAAAAACCTTCATCAGTACACCCGACTCGAACCTCGATCTCCCTGTCATCGGCAGTCTAGTCTACTGCGAGAGTAGCGTGTTAGACCACGCGGCCACCGAAGTGGGTAGCCCAATAGTTATTATTAATTTCTCTAGATCCCTAGGAGAGAGAAGTATTACGATCGTAAAAAAAAAATCGAACTCGAGATTTTGATAAATGTCGACCTTTCATGCCGTCTCGTCTTTCTGTATCTAAGACTAGAGCCGAAACAATTTTACCGATAGGGTTAAAACTTGATAAATAGAGTTTTTGAAACTATAAATTTAACCTTAAAGTTAAGGGTAGTATACTAAATGGCAAAAATGATAAAATCAGTTTTCTCAGATCTCGTTTTAAAAATTTTTAGTAAATTTTTCATCTATGCATTATTTAACATTAAAAATAAAAATTTCAATACTCGTTTTCCTATTAAAATTACTTTAAGGGCGCTTTACATAAGCAGACATTTCCAATTTTGATCATATATCCGCAACTATTTGAGCTACGAAATAATTTATCATTTTAAAGTTGAAGTTCTGTTAAAATTAAAACTATTTTAATTTTAAATATATTTCCATAAAACCAATAATTTCTGGGCTATAAGCAACCATATATTTTTAATGGAGTACTTAGAAATATGTAATTGATTTTTACTGTCTTTAGTAGATGGAGAGGCTCCTCTTTTCTCAATGTTTCTGTAACAGTGTATATTATTACATTTATGCTCTTAAGTGGAGTGTTTCTGCAACAATGTGTGTCAATTCGTTTCACAAATATTACGAGTTTTTAACAAATGTATCTATTTTATGATTAACGAGAGAGAAAGTCTTAGCTGTGCACCTTAGCATTTATTTAATTTTATGGCTGTGTTATGCTGGTACGTTATATGCAGTGGGGGTTTTTTTTTTTTAATTTTTCCACCCCACCCCAAAGTAGGGGTTACTTTTATATCGTCAGGACACCATACAGTGTTCACTCATTTAATTCCATCTGTCTCCACTTGCTTTCGAGAGCCCTTCAGGGCTAGTGTCAGTGCGTGTGTGTATGTGTGTAAAGCAGGGTTGAAAAAAAACCCAACCCAGTTGGGTTATATTGGGTTTTGGGTTTTATTGGCTATTTGTGGTTTAATTAAATATATTATGTATGTTATCTGACTAACTCAATAATTCAAATATATTAATTATTCAGGATTCAGAGAAACATATTTTAATTTTTAATATAGTAAAGAAAGGAGTAATAATAGACATAATAAAGGAAAACAACAATGTAATTCTTCACAACAATACTGTATAAGCTAGCAGGTTGATAAAAAAAATTGACTTTGTTTAGAAAGAATAGAAATAGGTGGGAGGGGAGACCACGCATCAAATTACTGGCAAACCAGCTTCAGAATTGATTTGTTGCTTTCTTTAGTGAAGATAGCTTAAAATGATATTATCCCAAGTGAGTTGCTAGTTGAACAGATTATTTTGTTCAACCAACTAAAACATATTTTATAGTTTAGTCTAATGTATAAAATCTGTAATTTCAAAAATTGTGTATAGCACCAAATACAAATCAATGTATTATTATTATTATTATTATTATTATTATTGAGTTTGAACAAAAAGGTTTTCAACAGAATGACTAAACATTTTCAAAAATTAGACGATTGATTTGTATCCAAAATATAATAAGTGGGTTTTTTGTGTGTTTTTTTTTAAGTGAGTTTCTTAATAAAACCCAGCGGCGTTTTTTTTTTTTTGGGCTGGGTAAAATTATAACAACCCTGGTGTTAAGAGACTGGGAAACCGTTTAGGAAAAGAAATATACTCAGTACACCCTGCCGGGCATATGAACCTCAAAACTTCCCGTCATCGACCAATCTGACCAGTCGAACCTTAGTCCACATGTCCGACGACGATGGTGGTTGGATGTTTGAATTGCCCTGTGTTATCCTAGGTTAAGTTAGTATCAGATACATGTTTTTGAGATAGCCTTATGTCCAGGTTAGTTCTAGAGACATTAAAAAAAGACTACTCAAGCACTTCTATCTTTATGCATTTTTTTTTTTTCCGAACTGAAAGTTTCGCTACGAAAGTAAGTCCCAAGAACTAGCAGTCCAGGTGATTTACTTTATTAAACTTGGATTCACATTGAATAAAATAGTAATAGTAATAAAAAATCGACATAAATCTAAAGAATAAAAATAATATCGTCCAAACAAAATATGCCTAGTTGATATTTTACTCTATAGATAGCGTTGTATAATATAACTCATTTAATTGTATTTAGAACACAGAATATTCGAACGTAGCTAAAATAGCAATTAAATTAAATTAATTTAGCTCTTCTATTTAATGGCTTAGTACTTAAACTTATATACAAATTTATTGTATATAAATTATATTAAAAGTAATTTAATAGGAAATTTTATTTTTTAATATTGAATCCTCAACAATAATTGTTTTAATTTAGCTTTAAATTAATTTTAAATTTTCAACCAATAATATTCGTAGAAATTGACTTAATATTATGTTTTAATTTTTGAGAACATTACATACAAACCGACCCGGCGGCTCGCTCGGACTCATGAAAACTTTCAAATCTTTTATTCACTTCTCTTAGTTCTGTCTTGTTTTTCTTTTATGGTCCATGTGGACCCAGTATAAGCGATGGAGCGGGTTTTTTTTTGTGTTTTTTTTTAGTATTTTTCCGCCCTTATCTTTAAAGAAGGTAATTTATCAGCCCGCCAGGGCTACCATTAATGTTTTTATTTTGGTTCTACGTCCTTCTCGAATTCGAGAGCCCTTCAGGGCTGGTGTTTTCTGTATTCTATGTGTTTCCTGTCTTTTACTGTTCATGTACATACAGATGTTTACAAACAATAAATTACCATACAAACAACAACATTACGTTTTATCAACATATTATATTTATACTACTATAAAGCCACATGGCTGACTCACTCACTCACTGACATTAATGTTTACCCACTTCCAGATGAGCTAGAAGCTTGAAATTTGGCAAACTTATAGATTTTAGCCTGTAACTGACGGGAAATTTTCAAAAAGTTAAAAAAAAAATTTTAAACCCAGAAAAAAAATTCAAAATGGTGAAGCAACTTTAAAGTCGGTGTGGACCTTTCTTTGGAGGTCTTTTGTGGCTAAGTGGTAAGACCTATCAAAAAACGGCTCCGGAATTACATTAGTTCCGGGGCTTTGGGGGGCGTAGCCTCCAACGAGCAAAGCGAGTCACTCTATATATTTGAACATTAAAAGTATGACTGTATACTTACTAGGGGTGTACCGATACGGATACCAATGAATCGTTATCGGGCGATTATTATGTCGATTAATCGGTTGGTTTTTAATAAGAAAAATTTAAAGCAATATTTTCTAGGTAGGAATTTAGTGATCTAAATCGCAAAAAAAAAAAAACTTTTATACACACCTCATCTGGGTTGTAGGCCATGCAAAGATTACATAACCAGATAAATAAATTTAAGTTCATATCGTTGATAAAACTAACACTCTAGTTCCAACTTTCAACGTTTATGCAAAGATTAATAAAAAAATTAATATTATCGAAGCTTTAACTGTTGATTTTTAAATAATATATTTTTTGTAATAATTACATTCTCTTAAGCATATTTTCCAATAGTTATTAATAAATAATCGATAATCGGGACTCATCGGTGTAAATAATCGTAGCATGAACAAAAAAATCTGTTTTACTGAATCGGTACACCTCTAATACCTACTATGGATTAGAAATATTTATGAAATATTACTAATATTATAAATGCGAAAGTTTGTGTGTTTGTTATTCAATCATACCAAAACTGCCGAACGAATTCGAATGAAACTTGGTACGTAGGTAGAGTATGTTTCTGGAATAACATATAGGACTATTCTCAACCTTTGATTTTACATTAATTTTACAATACTAATGTTTAAACTTTTCGTATATAAGAGATATATTATGATTTTAATTTTACGAGTAAATATGAATGCGATTATAATTAAAATGTTAAAGTAAAGATAGCATAATACGGAAATATTATTTACAGCTAGAGCTGAGTAAAACGAATAGATATTTGAAAAAATAATAAGTTTGATTTATGACCAAAACAGTTTGGTTAAAAATTAAAAGATTTTATCAATTATTGCGGGTGAGGCCGCAACGGGTAAAATCTAGTGTATAATACAGTCATGGTGCTGTTTCTCTTCAGGTAAAAATTCGTTCTTCTAACAATTTAGTTATTGGATTCGTTACTTTAGCTATCGAGGTCTGCCAAGGTATCACATTTGTTTTGTGTAGTTTCCCACATTCTGAATCCACATTTGAGCGTACTTTCATACGTCAAGTGTTATTATATAATCTGTACGTTTAGTAAGTGTACGGTAAATACAGTAATAAATATAAAACAAATAAAATATAGGACTTGAAAAGTATTTACTTTGACACCTCTTCGCTAAATTTCCTGGCAGGGCGAACAAAATGATTCTATAGTCAGTCTCCAGCCATCCCAGCATAGCTTAAATAAGTTGAGAGTGAATAGTATGGGCTACTCGGGGCCTGTGACCTAGGGGTAAGATGGGAGGGGTGGTCTAATTAAGGGGTTGGAACCAGTGTACCCGGTTCAATACCCACCAGCTGCATCGAGTTTAGTATTTTCTTATTTTTTTTTTAATAGATTGTAAAAAAAAAATAACCTTAGCTATCCTTTATTTATGGCTGTGAGTACGCGTGGAAACAAGACGTCAGTCTCGTTATGTCTGGTTTTAATATGAATGGTAAATCAAAGTTTGAATCCCGCCCAGGTGTACCGAGATGTTTTTAACGAAAGAGGTTTCCTACCCTTCGTCAAAGCAAATGCGGGTAAAACTTTCTCTCATTAGGGCAGATTTGTGGGTAGCCCCAACCAGTAGTAAAACTTGAAAATAATCTCCAAGTGTCTTATTACCTGTAAGGCCTATGCTTTGATAAGGCTAATATCCACTCCAGTGGCCGCATGGTCTAAGGCGCCACTCTTGTAATATACTAGATTGTCGATAGCAAAGAGATCATGGTTCGATCGCAGTTGGGTGTTCTGAGGGTGGTTTTACCCAAATAGTTTACTACTCTCTCTTTCAACGCATATGTGGGTACGCTTCCTCTAAATTCAACCTTCATAATCCCTGACCCACAAATTAATATCTACATAATACGTGCTAGGACGCGATGTTTATATACATACATAACGCTAATATGATAGGTATGAAGGAAATAGCGATTTAGAAAAATTGTACCCACTTTTTTTTAGGAGGGAGATTATTTATTGAAGAATCATTCACTGTCCACCCAGCCAGGATTCAAACCCTGACCTACCACAGCTACGGTAAGCCATCCAATAATATCCTAGTAATAGTTATGTGGTTTGCGTTAACATGGTTGCAGGTCTAGGAAAGTAATAATAAAATAAATAGTAAAATGCGATCACGCTCTCGACTTAAGTGAGTCACATAATGAGATGGTAGCCAAGGAATGGTAGCGAGATGAAATATATATTTAAAAAAAAAGGTTGGCAGCTTCTCCAGGAATGTCCACTACATTCGAAGAAGTCCCAACATCTCCACACTTGTGTAACATCCCGTGAAAAACAAAGTAAATCATCGAAAGGATAAAAATAAAACTTGGTTCTCTTCTCTCTTTCTTTTCGCAACGTTGGGTGGACTGAATTCACGCGGTAAGGTTGGTATTATAATTCAAGAGCTTGGGGGGCAATAGTAAACTATGTCACAAAATAGTCGTTCTGTGATATTTAATTGACAGAGCGTAGCGAGGTCCTGTTTTAACTTGAACATTTGGCAATTTCTTCTGTCTGTCCGGATATTTGTTTGAAGCAGAAAATATATTTCATGTTAACTTTAGCAGGATTTATCAGTTTTAATGAAGTACATACTGGAGAGAGTCACTTGGTCTCACTTTCTAAAATAAGGGTACAATGCATATGGTGTTTTTTTAAAAGTATTTACGATCCTTAAAAACTATCAGTAAAGAACAAAACCAATTGTAAAAGATCTCCCCAAACCAGAGTCGCAATTTTTTAAGTGAGAGTGAAAGCGACCTTGTCCGATTTCTTTCTAAGAAGGAAAATCGGTCAAGGGGACGCGATGAGGGTTGCAAGAAGCCCTCGGGGCAGGGGCAGCCATTGGTAAAACACTGGCGATAACACCAGAAAACAGAGTGGACGTGTCTTACACACTGGCGATAACACCAGCAAACAGAGTGGACGTGTCTTAAACACTCGAGATAACACCAGCAAAAAGAGTGGACGTGTCTTACACACTGGTGATAACACCAGAAAACAGAATGGACGTGTCTTACACACTGGCGATAACACCAGCAAACAGAGTGAACGTGTCTTACACACTGGCGATAACATCAGCAAACAGAGTGGACGTGTCTTACACACTGGTGATAACACCAGCAAACAGAGTGGACGTGTCTTACACACTCAAGCAGTCACTCCAACTCAAATTCCGTTATTTAACCAGAGTACAGAATAAATTAATCCTAAAATATTAATTTGTGATATTTAATTTATGACTGTTATCTTTCATTTGAATCAAACCCAGTCTAATCGTTGGTAGGGAACAAGAATAGGGAACATTAACTTTTTCCTTTTGTTGATTCCTCAAGTAAAAAACTTTACAGGTGATAGCAAGAATGTTTCTTTTCTGGACCCCACTTACTCGGCTCATTCCAAGAAAATTCCTCTGTTTTCCATTACCAAATGAATGTAGGCAAGGCCGTAGCCAGCCAATAATTTCAGGGGGGGTTTGGTGGGCCCATCCCCCAATTAACGGAGGCTAGAAAAAATTCTAAATAAAAAACTGTTCTAGAAGCTATCTGAAGTGTTTTTTATGGTAACATAACCCATTAACTGCTGAAGGCTAGGACAAATTCCAGATATTAAACAGCTATAGAAGTTCTCTAAAGTGTTTCTTTATGGCAACACAACCCCCTAACCGCCGAAAAATAGGAACAATTCTAAATATTAAACACCTCTAGAAACTATCTGAATTTTTTTTATGACAACATAGCATTGTAATTGCCAAAGGCTAGAAAAAATTCTAAATAATAAACACCTCTGGAAGCTCTCTGAAGTGCTTTTTATGGTAACACAGCCCCCTAATTTGTAATTGTACCTTAATTTTAATATTGTTTGAACCATAAATAAAGCCATATATATTTTGTTCATAAAATTTCGGGGGGGGCATCTAAACAATTTCCTGAGTCCAAACCCCCCTGGACCCACATCTTTCTACGCCCTTGTTGGCGTCTTAAGTGTGATAGGGGTTAGAATGCTTAGGTGCGTCAGGTTAAGATGAAACACGCTTTGACAACAACAAAAAACACTTCTAAATCCCTAGGTAATTGACGTTGTTAAAGCTAGGTGAGTCACAAGGGCAGATCCAGGGCCTGTTGTTGAGGCGGACGATTGCTTTGCATAAAGTTCCTGCAAGTCTACACTTAATTATTTTAATTAATCAGGATTTTAATTTATAATAATTTTACTACTAACAATATTGCTAATTAAAAAAAATATTTTAAATAAGAACTAAGATATTAAAAAGAAGACTTGTAAGGGAAAAATACAGTTTTGATTAACAAATTTGTAATTTGAATACTTTACCAAAAAAAACATAAAACAAAAAGTCGCCGTCACAACAAACGTAATAGATATGTATATAGGCACACAATGTTTTAGTACTAAAAGAAAAAACATGCATTTAAATGCAAATACTTGGCTATCATACTAAACTGAGGAATATAATTCATGTAAAATTTTAGTTTTAAGTCACTTAATTTTCCTCACATTAGAGGAATTTGAAGGAGTTGTTGATTAGGTCGTGTAGAAGATAAGACGAGGGAAGTGTTTATTTATTATTTACAATATTAAGGTATTGGTTTCAATATTTTTGGTTATTTCCTATGTGGGGGAAGGGGGGAACGATCTTATGAATCATCTTCCCCTCCCCCTTTTGGATCCGCCTTTGATGGGTGGCGTAAGTTTGTCACTCTAAAAATAGATTTGTGGTTTTAAAAATGTTTGGGATTCCACTGAACTATATCACTCGGGGAAGGTGAATTAGTTCCGATGAAGGAACCGTTCATTTTGAGAGCTATTTTGCTCTCGCGAACTACACATCCGTACTCCCAGAACAACACACAACGACCGGCGCGCGTCTGAGGCACCTCATTAGGACATTCATTGAGGAGCGGGAGACGTCACCAAGGCGTCAAGGTCAACCATCTTCTTTGAGCCGCTGCGTTGTTTGCCAAACTATCGGTTCAACGGCGTCATAAGTTCGCCCTACTGTGCGTTTCGGAAACATCCGTCCATGGGGTGGGCACTCTTATAGGACTAGCTGAGCCGGTAAACTAGTTTGAGGTGCAGCTTTCAATGACATCACAGAGGATTGCACTTGCGCGGACGTGAAGTCCATAGAAAATGAAGTGTGAAGTCTATGTAAAATTCGCCATAACGGTTTTGTTAGCAGTTTGTCGTTTATTTTAAATAAGGAATTTAGCTAAATTCTACATTTTATGACGTGGTTTATTTATAAAATAATGGATTATGTTACATTTGATTGAATTTTATATAATAATTGATTAATTAACATTCCGCCAATAGAAAGTGCGTTGTGTTCAAAGTGTAGAGTCCCGCTTTGAATCTTTTAGTTCGCAGCACTAACGCCGCGAACGCTAGCGACGTGGCTCTACTTGCCAACGTTAGAGTGGCGTTTCTATACCTATCGCTTTTATATGCATCCGTCTCTGCGACAGGGGTGTTGGGCGTGCTGTTAGCGTACCTGATTATATAACGTCATCAACAGTAGGATGATTAGCTTTGGCGGTTCAATGGTCAGTTTTCTCCAACTGGCGGACCGCGCTCGATGAAAAATGGCTTTAACAGTATTCTGGAGGAAAATTAAGGGGAAACCCAAGGGGGCAGATGTGAAATAGCTGATGATTTAAATAAAAATATTGTCATGATTGCATTTTATTATGAATTTATTTGATTAGTAAAAATATGTATAAATATATATTTATAATCCTAAGGCTGCTTTTATACTAGGAAACTCTGAGGAAATTGCTTTCATGAAATCGATTTCATGTGAAACTAAAATACGTTGGGCCGAATGGGAGCGTTTATAGTAGCCTGCAATCGATTTTGTGGTCGGTAACAGTTTCCACCGAGTTGCAAAGCGTGAAACCGACCCAAATTCAGGTAAAACTTTTTGTTTCACGCGCTGTGGGGGGATGGTATCAAATGTAGCCGTTTATACTAGGGAAACAATTGCATGAAACTGACCTCGCTTGAGGAACCCCCTTGCATTTTATGACTCAATAATATTTTGGGATTCCATAAGTCACGTTATAAAATCAATTATTATTTATTTTAAACCTAGTTATTTCCTTATATTCTTCAAAAGTCCATAGAAAACAGCGGCCTGTCGCAAAATCTCGATGTTTTTAGGAAAACGTCGATGTGGTCGATACATTGATACATTGGCCTGATAACTGATATTTGAAGAATTTATTTTTGTCAGCGCACAGCTCGTCAAATAATGTATAGTAATATAAACCATTGTCTTTATGTGAAGATAATATCTGATATATACTCATTCTTCTGTTTCTTCATCTTCTTTTCTTCACTAACAACAGCAAAACTAGTTGTTCTTTACACGCCTCGGTGGCGTAGTTAGCTAACGCGCTAGCCGTATTGAGCTAGACTGCCGAGGACGGGGAGATCGAGGTTTGAGTCTCGGTCGGATGAACTGGGGGTGGTTTTTCCTAAATGGTTTTCTACTCTCCCTCCATGCAAATGCGAGTTTACTACCTCTAAATTCAACATTCCTAATCCCTAAAATGATTGGCGTGGTTAGTACTTAAGCGTATAACCGAAAACAGGTAGCAAGACGCAGTGATAAAAAGAAAAAGTTGTTCTTAGCAAGACATTATCACAACTTCAGAAGTGCTATTTCATCTCAGTTTCTGAAACATTTCACAAGCGCCGCAACGCCTCGTCAAATCGATTGCTGTTTCACATAAAATCGATCTTATGAAACCGATTTCCTCGGAGGTTCCTAGTATAAAGGCAGCCTAAAAGGTTTTGTGAAAGTGTGCATGCGTGCATATTTCGTAATATATTTTTGGGAGATTAATGAACTTTTTTTTGTCAGTAAAAATATGGGATATTCTATCAACCAAAAATGTAATTTATTGTGAGTATTGAAGATGTTAATTGTTGTTTGTGGGCCTACATTAAGTTGATAGGATTACTAAATGTATTTTAGACCCGCGGTTCAAACCGATAATCATATTGGGCCCTTGGGAAAATAAAACGTTGAGTCACGCTGAACTAAGGCGTCACCCTCGCAATATCCAGAACCACCGATCGTGGGAATATCAGGGTTCAAATCCCGATAGGGTGTATTGAGGGTGGTTTTCCATTAATGGTTTTCCACCCTCCTTCCACACAAACGTGGATACACTTCCTTAAAATGCAACCTTCCTCATCCCAAATACATTAGCGTAATTAGTACACATGCTTTCAACCCTAATGGGTAATAAGACTCATAAAACAACAACACAAGAACTGTTGTGGGGAGGTCTGGGTTTAAATCCCGATTGTGTGGAATTAGGGGTGTTTTATTTTCCAAAGCGGTTCTCTCTTCATCCTCGGCGAAAATTCTGTCCGTCTTAATCCTACCTTCCTAAATCTTACCCTACTAGAGTAATTATAATGAGCATATTCCAGACGGGTAGTAAAACTAGGTACAAAAACAAATTGTAAGATGGTGACAAAGAGTTCGGGGTTCTAAAGAGATGCATTGAAGAAAAGCGCCTTAGCGTCTTGACCACAACATGTTGCCGATTGCTTTTTTACATCCTTAACTGTTTCCATATTCTGGTCCGGACTAGGACAGGCACAACATCCAATCCCCAGCCGTCAATTTATCAATGTGAAAGAGGGAATGCACATTTCACCAATGATAGAATTTTCAGCTGTACCGGGATTCGAACCCGGGACCTTTATCTCAGTAGACAGACACGCTATCGACTGAGCTAAGGTGTTGGTAACATGGAGCCACCCTCTTCGGTGGTCGCGTGGTCTAACGCGCTACCCTCAGGTTAGACCAGACAGCTGAAGACGGGGGGATCGGGGTTAGGATTATATAATAATTACGCTAGTGGTTTTGAGGATTATGAAGGTTAAATTTAAAGGTAAGTATACCCGCACTTGCGTGGAATGAGAGTGGAAAACCATTTAGGGAAAACCACCCTCAGTAGACCCGACCGAGATTCGAACCTTGATCTGCCCGTCCTCGGCAGTCTAGTCTACTGCGATAGTAGCAAGTCAGACCACGCCGCCACCGGAGCGGGCTACTATAGTAATAGTCTACAGATTTTACCATCAACAGTTGATTATACTAAACATAGTAGGAAAATATACCGATATTTAATGTACTCAATCTTGGGTGTTTTTTCTTTTTCGTAAAACATAAAAATAAAGTAACTTTTTTTTTCTTTTACGAATAGTAAAACTTGCGAAAATCGATTCAATGCTTTCGATTTTATTTTTTTGCCTAGATGAATTCAAAGCATATGGATCCCTAATGGGTAGCAGTAGTAAGAAAGAAAGACTCAAAGAGCGTCTCACTCCGTTCAAATTTAAATCTTTCCGCTGAGACATGAAATATATTGAGACAAAGATCCGGCCAAGCGCATTTACAGATCCTAAAAACAGCGTCGTTATCTTATTCTCCCACCCCCGCTGCCATTCTTCGCAGAGGAATTTAACAGGATGCGCGCTTCAGCCCACTAGACCGATATAGGAGCCAATAATAAACTGTATCCGAAAACATCGCCGCAACACGGACCCGGACGTCTTATTTTTTTTATTTTTTTTTCGAAAAAAAAAAGTATCTTTCACGCACTGCATCTTATTTATATCTGTTGCGGTTTTCGTCGTCCAGCGCCCGGATGTATGGATTAAAGAGGGTAAAGAAGGAATCTCGTGACGAATTTACAAGTAGTTTGAAACTCCATCGAGAGATGGCAGGATAAGCTGCTAAGTTTTATATTTTATTCGGTTTTGATTTAGAGCCAATGTTCTCGCCATTAGTATCTTAATTTAAGTTTTTACGTTTCTGGTATTTAACGTGCCCTTTATAAATTTCGAAAGTTTTATGAGTTCAAGACTTACAAATTAAAATAACCAAGAACGGTAAATCTAAAATTTAACACTCAAATTTGGCGTCTTACAAAACAATTTAGTTGCGTACGTATAATTGAATTAAATTTTTGAACCAACTTTATATTCGTAACTTTATACTTATTTGTTGATAAGTTTTGGTTGATCGTAAAATTAACGATCTTACTACTATAAGATTTCTATATTTTACTGGGGAATCGTGCACGTAGCTTCATTATTCATGAACCGAATTGAGCTTAATTGAGTAAACATGATAAAACGACCCCTTCCAAGAAATCCTTTCCTCACATTACACTGAAATATATCCCCTTTGGCTCTCGAGAACTCACTTGGCACTTGGGAGTTTTCCCAGAGTTAAGACCTATAGTACTCATCCGCTCAAAAACTGCACCATGATTAAAAAAAAAAACAGATACTCGAGTCTTTTTAACACACAAGATAAAAAAATTATCTTCTGTGAGGCAGAACACGCCGGTCGGAAAGTGGGAGAGAGAAATGAATCGTTCAGACAAGGATAGCACAGTTAACATTTACTCTTGACCTTACAGATGAAAGCCCAAAGCTGTGTTTGAAGAAACTAAACAGATTGGGAGAGACGGGTTTAAATTCATGCTGGGGACACTTGGCGTGTTTTTTCACGTATTGTTTTAAAAGCTAATAACATTAAAACATTAAATTAACTGTATATATCTCTAGAACAACATATATAAGTCTTAACTTTTAATCTTAACCACTCCTTACTCTCAAATTTTTAGAATGTTTTCTAAAATGTTATTAACATAAGGATTAATAAGCCATAAATATATAGCAACTAATTTATTTGTTAAGTTAACTTATTACAAGTTTATGTGATATGTAAGTATACAATAGTGAAAAGTGACTTATGTTAATTATCTTTACAATCGGGTAATGGGGTGGGGGTAGAGGGGAGGGGTTGTTTTCTAATGTATTTATTTATCAATAGGGTGCAACCTATACCGGTGGACACGCGGACTAAATGTTAGGCTCATAATATGTACTAAGGTTTTCCGGTAACGGGGGAGATCGGGGTTTGAACCCACACCGGGTGAACCGAGGTTATTTTTTCGATATGTTTTCCCAATTTCCCTTTATACAAATTAAGGTTGTTTTCTTAACTCCACATTCCTCATCCCTACTCAATTTGTGTGATTAAAATGTGTATGGGCTGTAATAGTAATACGTATTGGGAAAACAAAATTGACATGTTGTTGACATGACGTATATAGAAGTTCTTAAGTCAACAATTCCTTGACGTATGATTAATGGTGTCGCAAACCACGGAAATAATAGGCTGTAGTAGGCTTCACAATACCTTGGACGACTATCTTTTCCAGACTTTGTAGGTAACATGTACCACAATCCAGTAGGATCTGACTAATTCGATATTTGGTTATTTCGAAAAATTGCATAGTTCGAACTTATCATGATTATCCATGAAATTTCTATTTAAATCAATGGTAAAAAATAACATTTAAGTCAAATTTTATATGGAAATATCTGGACAATTCGAAGCCTATTTTTTTTTTCGAGTCTATACGCATTTCAAACCTAACTTAACGATCTTTATTAAACCACCCCATATATGCCGAGAATGTCTAATAAAGTTGGAGTTAGCCTATAAACACATAGTAAATGAGGAGGCGGGGAACTATACACCGGCGGCAAGCGGGTTGCCTAATATAGGGGATGTGTTGACACGGCTTTCATCAATTCCGATTTAGGCCATTTGTACACAGGCAACAAAACAAATTGTCTAAAAACTTTTTTGTCATTACCTTTCTGGTTAGCAACCGCAAAGCAACAGATGAACGACGAAACAGCCGCGTCATTGGTGTGTGTGTTCACAGGGAACATATTTGTTACCAGGAAAAACTAAAGTTCCAGAAATTTATATTACTTCCAGTATCATCATGGACGTAGTAGAAGTAGGTGCTATTTTTGCTCTTGTAGCCCTCAATAAATAACGACGACGCCGACGCGAACGTCAATTTTGGGTACACCCCATTTACAGCGAAATACTTTCAATTGGAAAGTTTTATACAAGTTTTGAGCATTAAAGGAATACTTCGGTTAAGTTTATTTTTTCCTACTATAGAATGAGTGTTTCCAGTTTAGTGATGAACTTTTGGCTCTAGTTGGACAATCAATTTCTCGGCAGGAGACCTTATTGGAGAAGGAGCACGATTGAATGATAGATAGGTATTGTATGCGGTGTTTGTTCCAAAACTAGACTGAAGTCACGGGCTGGTTGGTCCAAGCCAAGTAATACTCTCTTATCTATGGTCCAAGCACAATCTGGTGAGAAACTACAGAACTGTCACCGATGTACACGGCTCCAATTGTTTGCACTAGGCGCAACCTAGTCGTAAGACAAATGAGTCGTCGCAATGTTGTGGCGCTCCACAACTTCTGAAACACAGTTTTGTCGTGTCGTTGCCTGTGTACACACTTACACTCAAACATTTTGAACACATTGTAACGACAAAAAAAGTGTTTGGACAATTTGTCAACTGTGTACACATAGCCTTAACTCTGCTATTTTCATATACTAATTTTTTAAGTTTTTATATTTTGTGTTTGAATTTTTCTTGTATTTTAAAATGTATTTATTGTGTACGTGTGTTTTATATAGCATATATTAAATGTGTACGATTATACATGATTATATTTATCATATTTTGAGGTTATTGATTTAGTATGTACCAGCTTCCTAGATACTGACGAAAATGGTTAATTCAAATTTTGGATGTTTCGATTTTTTTATACATATCCTTGAATTTGAACTAATAAAACTCTAACTCTAATAAAATGATAATTTACAACTCAATAATAACATGGCTTTATTTTTGAATGTGGGGGGAAAAGCTATGTAAAAAACAATTAAAATGAAGTAATAGTTTAGACGTGTAATGAGTGATGGAGGTATGGGGGTGGTGGAGTGGGGGTAGGGGGGCAAACACCCTTTGTCTATGTGCCTTCAGTAATATAAAACAGCACGGACGTTACTAAATTAAGTCCTTACATTATATTTGAATGGTAAAATAGGACACCCACGGAAGAAGGTAAAGAAGGAAGATATAACTCCTTTCGAAATAAATACCTGTCTTTTCATTGATCAGTTTAGAATGCTTTTTCTTATATATATATTTCCTCAACCATAACACATTAGTATGTTTAGTACCTATGCCGGCTATGCGTATAGACCGGGCGGGTGGTAAGACGTGATGATAAAAATATGGGTTTCCCCTTTTACACTGATGAATTAACGCCCGGAGGGGCTGGGTGTTGTGTCTATTTAAGATTTAGTTTATAAGCCGTTTGCTGATTTAATCAGTTGGCTTAGAAAGTGCGAGTTAAATACCTTAAGAAATAAAATAAAACAGCCTCCTTGCAATCAACGAGATTCGCCGAGTCATCTTTACAGCGCATGTTCCAAGCTAGCGTCGCGACGCTCCGGTTGACGTCACATTGTAGCCCGCCAGAGTGAGCGCTCTAGGAGGGAATTCCTGTGGCGTCGCGTCATCAGAAGGGGAGAATGCGCGGCTCTCGTGTAAACTCTCTGCCGGTGAGTGTTTATGTTAGTAACGAAATGGTCCACTCTAGAAGAAACATACCCGCCAGACCGCCATTAATAGTTTTACAAACTATGCGGTTAGGCTTCAATTGACTGCTGGCTAATAAAGATAAAAGTTTTTTTTTTTTTGTGAGCTTATATCTAAGATGATTTATTTATTTGGCGCAACAACTTAGGAGACTGTTTAAAACTTTAAAATAGAACTCCGACTGCAACTGCTAACAAAAATGTGCAGCTTTGGTAAGTGTTTTTGTTGTTGTTGTTGTTGTTGTTGTAATTTTTCCGTTTTGTTTGGGTGTATTTTAATTAAACTTTATAGGCACACGTATCATTTCAGTACAATGACTAACTATCCACGTGGTGTAGTGGTCAGTGCACCTGGCTACGAGTTCCCGAGTTCGATTTCCGGCTGGTACCTTGGGTATCATCCCCGAAAGTGAAATTAACCCAACGGTCACCAAGATTTGGTTGATTAGGCTTAAGTTAGGTTCAAGTGTTTCCACACCCACAGTTACCTCAGATATGATATTCAGTGTAGCCCACTTGCACCCGTGGGATCGCATGGAACAAAGGCGTTAGTCTCGTTTTGTCTGCCTGGTGAGGGAGAGGTCGGGTTTTAAATCCCGGTTGGGTGTTTTTCTTTTCTCTATATACATTATAGGAGGCTCCCCATCACATCTGTTGAAAAAAACTCTGATTTAAATAGTAATGCTAGTAAATATCTTTGTCGGTACCACCCAGAAACAAACCCCTGGTCCACCAGGGAGAGAAGTAGATTCTTGTATAAATTGAGGCCAAGGTTGAATGTTTTGACCTAGTTAACACCCGAGGTAAAAAAACAAGAAAAATGAGAAAAAAGCAAATATGTTAATTATAAACAATACTCTTGGCAAAGTCTCCATTTGAATGCCAATAGCTAAATATTTATATCAGTTAAATTGAAGAGATGTGTTTAGAACTGTAATATAATGTCTTGCCATGGCAATGTTTACCCTCCAAACACACTGGCACCGATGGCCAAGCAGTCTGAGGAAACAGACTCGGATAGATTATTTTTTACCTGAGTTCCACGTCTTACTACCCTTCCGGGCAGTCCGCAAATCAACACCAAAGAGGGAGGTATTCGTGCATTTTCATGATGAGAGAGTGGTAAGCTGTTTGGCATCCATCCATACCATCAATTGTATGAATCTCGCAGCCCATGTCACACGTTGTGTAACTCTTATTAGCCCATGTCAGACGTTGGGTAACACTCGTAGCCCGTGTCACACTGTATGTAACACTCTCAGACCATGCCACATGTTTTGTAACTCTTATCAGCCCATGTCAGACGTTGGGTGAAACTCGTAGCCAATGCCAGAAGTTGGGTAACACTCGCAGCCCATGTCACACGGTATGTAACACTCGCAGCCCATGTCACATGGTATGTAAAACTTGCAGCCCATGTCACACGGTATGTATCACTCGCAGCCCATGTCACACGGTATGTAACACTCGCAGCCCATATCACATGGTATGTAAAACTTGCAGCCCATGTCACACGGTATGTATCACTCGCAGCCCATGTCACACGGTATGTAATACTCGCAGCCCATGTCACACGTTATGTAATACTCGCAGCCCATGTCACACGGTATGTAACACTCGCAGCCCATGTCACACGGTATGTAATACTCGCAGCCCATGTCACACAGTATGTAACACTCGCAGCCCATGTCACACGGTATGTAATACTAGCAGCCCATGTCACACGGTATGTAACACCAGCAGCCCATGTCACAATTGTGTAAATCTCGCTACATGTCTCGGCCCATGTTACAGGAGGTGCCGTACCAGCAGAGACGCAGCCTGTCACCTATGGACGAACCCCCCTCGTTCGACAGGTCCCGCCCCCAGCGGCGGAGCCTCACACCGATGGAGGGTACCCCGAGGACAGGACGCAGCCGCAGCGTCTCTCCGTTCGACACCCGGGTGTGCCACGGTCTGTCGAGTAAGGTGGCGCTCTTTAACAAGCAGGTTAACGAGCATCTTGAGAACCAGGCGGTGAACCCTTTCTCCGGGGAAGGCAGAGTGTCCCCTAGACCCAAACTGGACAAGCACGACGCCAACTACGGCAAGTAAGTGGCTCAGGGTACCGCACAGAGGTAGGGACTTCCCCAAAGCTGGTTCTTCACCCTCTTAAGATGAGGATAAAGGGGAAGTGAGTTAAGGGCAGTGTTTTTTGCAGATTTTATATTACAAGATTTTTTTGATCGAAAGAATTCTCCAGTAGAAACTAGAGTTTAATTTTATCCGCATGGTGATCTCAACAGTTGTTGAATATCTGTCATGAGCATAGCGTCATTAGATGACAAACTTTTTAAATGAAAATTAAAAATTGTAATTAAATTTCAGGACACCCTTAACAGATATTCAACAACTGTTGATATCACCGTGTGAAGAAAATTAAACTTTATGTTTCTACTGAAGCAATATTTGATTTATTCTGGCCAAAAAATGTTTTGTTATAAAAACTTCAAAAACACCGACCTTAACTCGTGTTTCCTACACTCACGCCTTAACCTGGAGATTTTTTAATTTATTTTTTAGCCCCGTAACCTACTGCCCCTTCGTGTAATGCGCTTATGTACTAATTACGATAATTGTTTTAGGGATTATGAAGGTTATATTTATAGGAAGAGTACCCGCATTTGCGTGGAGGAAGAGTATAAAATTATTTTATGGAAAAAACTCATTACACCCGATCAATATTCGAACCTCAATCTCCCCATCACCGGCAGTCTAGTCCAACACGAGAGTGACGCCTTAGACCACGTGGCCACCGAAGAGGGTAACTAAATGTTGGTAGTTCGGATGGCGAACGGTCCGTGAGATGTGGCAATAGCAAGCACATGATAAATGAACAAAACAAGTCCTTGACCTATTTAGTGTTGGTAACACTTCAATAAAGTGTACCACCTTGTTCCAGACCTGTTGGTAAGACTGCTCTGCGGGGGATGAAGGCGCAGTCCCAGGTCAGCAAGGAGATCCTGGAACTGTGCGTGATCATCTCAGAGAACGGGGAGCCCCTGGCTGAAGGTCCTGACGACAAGGACCCCAGAATAGTCATCAGCTTTGGGACACTCTTTCAGGTACCCTTGGTCTACCCTCTTAAGGTACAGTCTGGTTTTCATAGGAAGCCCAGTACTTGAAAACTGTTAGATCATGTTGCCACAATGGCGGGGGGAATCACAATTGTGTTTATTTATTTAGGCCGGTAATACACTATCACATTTTTCGGCGTTAAATCTTTTATCAAAGATGTGTTATTATACTACATCACATTTCTTTAAGAGTTTATACAATATATGTTATTAAAAAAAATTGACTCCAATGGTTTAATTTCATGTGCGGCGACTGTGAGTGCTATTGTGAAAATCTCGTTGCTGCTTAGAACGAAAAGAAAACCTGTTAAATGATTGTGGGTTCGACCTTGGGTTGGGAGATGAAATTCAAGATGGGTTACCAGCTGCCTGCTAAAATAACTTCAAACTGAATATCCGGAATCTTATCAAAAATATTTACTCATGGCCTGTGAAACTTTTAAATATTTGGTAGCAAAAGTCACTTCATTAACTAAAAGAAAAAATAAACACCTAAGAAATGCTAAGACTGCTTCGCACGTCCAGGATGCTCAGTCAGACGCCATTTTCTTTGATCAAACCTTAAAGCATGTTCTATAACGTAAATATGTGATCAAAGATTTGTAAAATATTTCTGTGATCAAAGATCTTTGAGGAGTCGTCAAAGATACATCACATTTTCTTTGATCACAGATCTTTGATCAAAGAAATATGACAGAAATGTGATAGTGTAATACCGGCCTTAGTCCGTTTAATTAATTATGTAAAGATAAATTATACCGTAATCCATAAGGAAGTATCACTAGAAGCTTTCGTGATAGAGTGGTCAGATTATAGTGATACTGGTTTTTATGATGATGATGATGATGATGATGATGATGATGATGATAATGATGAAGAAGAAGAAGAAGAAGACCCGTACATTCCTTACTGCACACGGCTATGACGATCTTAATATATATAATTCTTCTGTACGTGTGTATGTCACTGAACTCCTTCTAAACGGCTGGACCGATTTTGATGAAATTTTTTGTGTGTGTTTGAGTGCGTCCGTGGATGGTTTGGATTCACAATTGGACCCGGTAGGTGGCACTGCAATCGGGTTCTATGATTTTTTTTATTTTTTAGGGATTTTGGGGGGGGAGGGGGGTTTGGGGGATCAATAAAATAAAATTAACTGTACCCGGCATAAAAATTTGTAAGCAAGATTCGCAACTTTTTTCGATACAGCTGATATTTGTGGAGCTGTGGGAAAAATGCCAAAAATGAATAGATGTTTTATTTTGTATGTTGTCTTGACAAACACTGAATTTGTAATATTTGTGTTACTCACTAATTGGAGTTCATTGCGAATTTGTAATTGTGATGATCACATAGTATTTGTTTTATTATCGAAATCAACTATGCCACCCAAACGAAAAGCCAAAATTCGGGCAGGACAACGTCTGTCGGGTCCGCTAGTCTAATTATATGTATTTCTTAATGTAGGATTACTTATTGGTTAATTATTTATTGAAATTAGTAGAAAATTAACACTGTACACGATTTCTTTTATTAATTTCACTTTCAGTATTGTAAGTTTAATATTAAACGATACTTTTTTTTTTTAACTGATGCGGAGAGCCTGAGCTAGTGCTTGTTACAGACTGAGATTTTCTCTTGAGATTACAATTTTTTGCGTATTACTATACGCACAAGCTGCTTATATATTACCTACCTCTTGTTTCTTGGACCCCTTGTCAACAGTGTTAAAACTAATAGGAGAACTCCTGGCAACCTGTTGTTGTGAAGGCTAGCATCCTATTGGGTAAAAGGCAGCCAGCATGTCACATGATTTTTCAAATAGAACGAAGGGAGTTTTTCAAACAAAGAAAGTTTTAAAACGTATTATAATGAAATTACTTCTGAAAACGCCTGATCATCCATGGATGAAGTATTAAAAGGAAAATTTACATATAGTTCTTTAAAGAAAAATACACTTCATACATGACTTTTTAAATAAATGAGAGGGGGTCCAAAACATTAACATTACAAGATCCAAAGATCTTGGGTTCAATCCCCGGTACTTCCAGATATCTCTGGAACGGGGTCAACTTAGCCTCGTGAGAACAAATGAAGAACTACTTGAAAGAAAAAGTAGCGGCTTAGGTCTAGAAAACGTGGGACCACATGAAAATTTATACCCACAAATGTTTGCACTATCTTCACCAACAGACGGCGATCACTCGGTCTGTATGGCTTGATTGTGGGATGATGCCATGAAGGTTTTTTTTTATAACTTTTTAGATTATCTTTATAATTAATAAATCAAGTAAGATATATTTCTAGGAAGTAAAGTGTTAGTGACTTTCAATGTTGGGGGGTCGAAATGGGCTTCATATTTTATTTTATTTTTAATCGGGGGCTTGAGTAAATTACCTTGCATGGTTCCCCTATGGCTTATAAGATAAAGTCTGTTCAGCGTAGGTAATTGTTTTCTGAAAGGTCTTTTTCCTTACCAGAAATCTATTATATAGTAGGATATTGGTAGGAAAAAAGACCTTTCAGATAGTAATTCCTACCGTGAATAGAGTAGAGGGCCTTAGTGTAATCCAGCTATAAAGGTGGGGGCACAAGGATTTGAGCAAAGATTTAATTGAAGAAAGGTAGAGAGAGAGAGAAAGCTAACGTAGATTGTAGAAACGAGGGTGGATCGTGAGACCTTTGATGAATTTATAAGTCGATCGAGGCCCGATAAAAGTTTGTCAACAGTTGCTTTATAGGTTTAGGGCCATTTTATACAAACGTTTCGTGATGGCGCGTTCTCTAAATACACAGGAGAATGAGTGCTTTTTATACTCAGTCGCGCGTCATTTATGTCGCTGCGATCTGAAAAGTGTGTCGTCGTAACCTAGAGATCACCACGTCAAAGATGACGCACGACGATGCACTTCCGTAGCAGCTAGTGTGTTTCTTACTTGTGGTTGGGTATTTATTGTCTAACGCTTTATTGGTTCCTATGGCAACACCATGGGGAAGATAACGCGCGGATCCATCACGACTGGTAGAAAATACGGTACCGGCAACCCTGACCTCTGTTTTTCATTTCCTCCCACCCATTTCATGACGCACGACATAAGTTGCTTGTATAGAAACAAACTCCCAGGACGCGCGTTGAGAAACGCCTGTATAAAAGGGCTCTATTAGGGAAGGTGTGGGAGAGAGCTATCCCGCCCCTACCCCCCTTCCTCCTCTCCATCACATGTGATTACGCCAAGTTGGTTATTGGTTGTTTCAATTGTTTGTTTCAGATGTACACATACATTTCCAGTAAAGTTGTGGGACTTCTTTTACGAGCGAGGAAACAGAAGTCGAGGAAACAGAAGCTTGTGGATTTTGAAGGAGAAACACTTTTTCAGGTAAATAGCGCTGAACGAAGAGAGAGAAATCAACCCCATCAGGAGGGGTGGTACGGTACTCTTCTTCACCCTGGTTAGGCAGCCGATTCTAACTGTTATCACGGAGGGGGATCAGGGTCTGAATCATGGGCGGCGGTTGTACTGAGAGTAGTTTTTTTCCATTATCCCTCCACGCAAATTTGGGTACACTTCCTCTAAATAAAACCTTCCACATACCTCACCAGGCCAGTCCATTATTTGAACCTAGGCGGGCGCAAAGATCCTAGGGGAGGATTCCAACAAAATGTATTTTTTCTTTAAATAATTATTTAAATTAAATAACCTAATAATTATTTTTAAATAAAGAAATAACCTTTACATAATTTATTTAGTATTAAAAATATTTGAAAAAATAAATGGTACGGAACTCCGCACAGACTATCTCGCTCTATATTTTAAAAATTGAGATATTTACACAAAACTCACATTAGCAAACCCAAACATAAATTGCACTATACTTACGTTAAACATTTTTTGAGTTCCGGTTTTAAATTTTATAATTTTATTTTTAAAGAATTGATGTCCTCGTTTGTATGTTTGGACCAATAAAAAAGATCGATATTGGCTCCATAATGGTCAACACTTCGTATTAAAATTTCGACTTCCAGTTAAAATTTTAACATTTTATTAGGGGTTGCACATCTTCAGGTCATCGTATTGCTATTAAATTCCTCATTTATAAATTTTGACCAATAAAAAATGTATTTATTGACTTGAGTCTAAAATGAAGGAGATAGATCACTGTTGCACAAACATTTCTCATAAGAGGTTAAAGGAAAATTAGCACAAACTTTTTAAGACACTTACATGTATTTGATTACTCTATAGCATTTGATGATTATTGCATTAAAACTTAAGTAGTATATCTCCACAATTACAGCTCACAAAATGGTATTAATATATTTGCCAATATCTCAGAAACTATTAATTTTATTAAAATATATTTTAAGTAAAAGTTTATTATTTTTAATAGTACTACAATTTTGCAATGATAGTCAAGGCCGTAGTCGGGGGGGGGGGGTTCGGGGTTCAAACCCCCCCCCCCC
>CABFWB010003478.1:31957-49694 GCA_902151455.1 Timema bartmani | reverse complement strand
TGGGAAAGTTAAACTCTAAGTGATTATTTTGATTTTAAGATTCATTTTCAGAGAAAGATTTGTAAGTAAAATAAATGCTAAAATGAAAAAAAAAATTAACATATATTTGAACCATTTCTCATTCCAGTATCAAAAGATGATGCATCATATTTGTTTTGGATATTTTGTAAGATAAAAATAATCCCTTTGGCACACTCCATTAGTTTCCCATCACACCCCTTGTCGACGTTTACACAGAATAAAACTATGCTCAACACTTCACCTTGGTGCTATTTTAGTCTCTTTGAAGCACCTGTGTGATGCGTAAATCATTCAAAAGTACTAAGATAAACTTAATGAAAATCAAAAACAACAAAAACATAATCCGTTAAACTAGAAATGGGCCAGATTTACTTTTTTTTATGATTCAAATCTTCATTTTGCCCTCTAATTTTGAATCTGAATCAAAATCCCAGAAAACGCAAGTATAAATATAAGAGGTAATAAACGCATTCCTTAGTTGCTAGAGAAAATAGAAATCATAACTAAATGATAACCATTTTTTTGTTATAATGTGAATTTGCACTCATTTAAGTGGTAAATTAATTATTCACCAGCTGGTGTTAGTTTTGCAATATATTAATTTTGGGCTATATCATTAACTTAGATTAATAAAAGCTCTAAGAGATTCATATTCCAAATTTAAAATATGTAATTAAATAAGTATGGTTGAATTGTAGAAAAATTAAGCACATTTTTCTACAATTCTAATAATCATTTAATTACATATTATAACATGCTTAAGGCATTTTACTTCATTTATCTAGATTCAAAACTAGAACATTTTCAATTCTGGATTTATCAAATCCCTCTCCAATGTCCTTAATGATCCGGAGGATTCTTAGTTGGCTATACTCAATTGGATGAAAAAAAAAGTATCCACTTATTAAAACAGTCATTTCAGACCCTTCCTGAACATAACCTCACCAAATAGTCCCAATGTCCCCTAAAGTCAGTTCCTCTAAAAATAGAATGAAGAGATAATCACATTTGCATAAAGACATGAAGCTTAAGAGCCTGGCAAACCTATTTTATTAAAAAATATATATATAAATATATACACACACACACACACACACACACACACAAGTATATTTAAGTTGCTTTTTTAGTAAAGAGTAAATTTAGGATGATTTTTATTTTTACTGTAAAGAGCTTTGAATGTAAGAAAATCATATTATATATTAAAGAAATGTATGAAATTTGCTTAGTGGAAAAACCAAATGATAAAAAAGTGACAGTTTAAAGACAATTTTTTTTAGATGTATATGAATGTTGAGATTAAATTTTATAGCAGTAGCTAGATTAATTAGCTTATCAGTATTGTTATTTATTGTTATTTGTTAGTATAATTTTTTAAATACATATATAGAATGTTGTGATTATCAGTTTAAAATGTTATTTAGTTATGGTTTTAAAATATTAAACGTTACCTATAATTATTCATACTTGGTGTATTTATTGTATGTTATTTTACCTTTACCTTAAAGTATTTGTCTTAAATGGTAATTTGATCATAATTATCATTATAATCATAATCTTCAACCGTTTCCAGCCTGTGAAATGCCTTCATAATTCTCATTCCTTCCACCATTCTTCACCTCTCATTCTCACACTTGCCGTTATCTGCCCCTCACATCTATTTCTTGGTCTCCCTTTCTGTATTTTCTTTATATACATCAATTCCCTCACTATCCTTGGGATTCTTTCTTTTTCCATCCTCATTACATGTTCATACCGTCTCACCCTTGCATCCTCTACCATCTCATGTACCCTCTGTACACCCAACTCTTGCCCAAACATCTTCATTCCTTACCCTGTTTGGTTCTCCTCGTCACAGCTAACATACTCCTCACAAACTTCGTTCCCATGGCCTCCACTTTCCTAGTCTCTCTTACATTCAATGTCCATGTTTCTGCTGTATGTGTAGCTATGGATACAATTTACACGTCTTCAACCTGTTAACTGTATGGTTAAATTAGCATAAAACCATAAAACTAGAATATAATTGTATTGAATTATACAACCATATAAGTTACTAGAATTAGCATGTTAGTCATTCATGTGAAAGTGAGATCAAACCTGTAGAATATAAATTACTTTTTTGTTATCATGTTTACATTTCTGTCTCATTCTTACCATGCTAAATAAATGTGTATGAAAATTAAATGTAATGTATAGTTATGGTATGGATTCAATGTTTGTAGGTTCAATCCCCATTGAGGGTGATGAATTTTTCTTTAACAAAAACAATCCTTAGCACAACTTCCATCGGATTGGAAGTGCCAATTGTCCATGCTTGAATTTCTCATGCCAATTAATCGAAATTTTGATCAACCA
Organism: Timema bartmani; assembly: GCA_902151455.1. Lineage (NCBI taxonomy): Eukaryota > Metazoa > Arthropoda > Insecta > Phasmatodea > Timematidae > Timema > Timema bartmani. The sequence goes on along the minus strand of CABFWB010003478.1, from coordinate 47,315 downwards.
TGATTGTTAATATCTCTCACACATTGGAATTATATTTTGCTTCAGATTTTATTAATAATTAATGTAATTTATTATGTATTTTTGTTTAAAAATTAAATAATATTTGGAACCTAGATGCAGTCAGTAAATGCACGTCTGATGTCATTCTAAGCGACAAACTTTCGCCTAAATTCTATAAAAACAATTTTTTTGGTAGATTTTTATTCCAAAAATATCATCACTTTTAAAGACAAGTTTTTTTTTTTCTGAATAAAATTATAAGGGCACAGCCATAATTACAGGTCACAAGAACGTCAAGCAATATTATTTATATGGGAGCCACTGTTGCCAGGCTGTTGTCGCGTAGTATGACCACCCTAATATAAAACAAGGCATTGCGTACTGGCGTCCTTGTTGCAGGTTTGGCCATAGCTTTAGGCAGTACTTAAATTGCATAGTCATTTCAATTTGGAATTTTGTTGGAATGGAAATAAGTTGTGAGTGACTATAATATATAAGCAATAACTACTGACATACCCGGCATTATTACAGAATTCTGGTCCACAATCCAGTGTATAAATTTAACTTTTTAAAAGTTTTATACTTTTTATCATGTTACTAAATGTACATGCTTTAAGGATGAAATCCTAGAATACTTAAGGAGATTCAAGACTCAAACCCTTTAAAAAAACCTTTTAGCTCTAATACTGCATATTGGTGCTACAGAACAGACATAATTATAGAGCAAACTCATCAACCACGCCCCAGACCAGTAATTCAAAACTAAACTGAATGTATGAATGTTATAATGAAAGCATTTAGAAAGAATTTTAACATTAAGTTACCTTTTGTATTTTGTATTATTCTATTTTTTATATTTTCTCTCCTGTTCATTATTTTTCCCAAGATTTGGATGTGTAAAGTAGTTTATTCATCATAAGTTTAACATACTTTTTTTTTTTAATTAATGATTAATTTATATAAGATTAGACTTATTACCTACCATTATTTACTGAACTATTCACCTGTATCCATATTAGTAAACTTCTATCCTATATTTTCTTTTACCCATCATATCTAACTAATGTTTAAGGTTGTGCGCTATTAATAATTTCGATAAATGAGTAGGGGTGAGAAAGGTAGAATTTAGAGAAAATGTACACACATTTGTGTGGTGGAAACATGGAAAACCATCAAGTAAAAAAGTATTTAATACATCCAACAGGGATTCAAACCAAGATCTCCCTGTCATCGGCAATCTCTTTTATCGCAAGAGCAGCCAGTGTCTTTGAAATGTTGACTACCTTAGTAGATCTATCCTAGGATAATTTTTAGAAATAAAACAAGTGATAAAAACACAGTTTAGACATTGCACTTTAAAAGATATTTATTGTATATTTACAAAGTTAACAAAAACCTCCACAGTGCACAGATACTATCATTCAATAATATGGCAAAACAATCAAATTGACATTCAAACATGTTATTTCATAACATAAAGAAATGCATATATATTTTTTTTAACATTTAAAACAATAGTACATCTTTTTTTTAAGACAATAGTTATATTTTCAATTTTCTAGTTTCAAAAATTACTGTGTCTTCAATAATTGATGGCCTTCCCCCCTTTCAATTATGCAATATAGGTTTCATAAATGAACACAATAGTAGTTTTTTTTTTACAAAATAAATATATCACAGTATTCTCACATGTAGGGTACTTGCATAAGTACCTATACATGGAAGTGTTAAACTTAGCATAAACATTTAATCAGACAGCAGATCTAAAACTTCACTCAAAAATTTCAAACTGTCCTTTTTTTTAAAAAAAAATTTCATATACTTTAACCAGCAAAAACTTCACAAAAAATATCCATCGTAAAAGCGTTCACTACTAAACACTTTCAAAAATTCAAACCAACTTTTGTAACAAGCTTTTCACAAACCATAATTAAAGTCCCATTCGAATTATAATCGAGTTTTACTTAAGCAAAGTCATTCAGCGAATGTAATTAGATTGATAGCATATGATTAAAGACAAGATTTTCATGACAAAAATACAAAGACATACCCTACATTCGAACCATAGAACATTAATCACCTCAATAAACTGTTGCATAAAAAAAATAATGGCTGGGATCACGATCAACTTTAACATTCACATAATGTAACATAACAGCTCTCTTCATGCATGTTTTTATATGGGAACCACCAGGATGGAAGATAAAGTGGCATTTATACTTCAACTTCATAATATTTGTCTTTTGACCTCACTTAAAATAACAAAATTAAATTATTTTTAAAGCTGTGAAGGGCCGCCAGAAAAATATAGACAACTGATACACACTCCCCTCCCGCCTCACTTTTTGGTGTTCTTCACTTTTATATACATTATAATTAATGCCCACATGACAAAAATCTTTACATTTCATAAATTATATTTAGTCTCTAAAAATTAGATAAATATACCAAAATAGTATTTTTCTCAACATAACACGATAAACCAAAATATTCAAACTTCAATTCAATTTTTGATTCAAATGAAAAAAACAGACTTTGCACAACCCCACCTAGTTTTAAATTGATCTTAATTTGTTTCGTTCTCTGTTCTTACAATTTCCAATTAAAAACAAATTAACAGATTGTACTAAGGCAGGTCGGCAAAACCTAAACTAATTAAGCAGGAGTTATACATTTGTGTTTAAAAAAATAAAATAGTAAAATACAAACCACGTTAAAACGTTTTAAAGCTGGAGCTATACATTTGTGTGTAGAAAAAACCCCACAAAACACACCACGTGGATACTTAACACATCACCATTAACTGTTTCCAACCTGTGGCCGGGTCAGTTTAGTAAAATTCCTCCATCTTCTTCCTTTAATTTCTTCCATTCTTCTCCTTTCACTTGAACACTTTCTGTTATCTGCTCCTCCCATCTCTTTCTTTTTCCCACATACTTCATTTCCAACATTTTCTTCAGCATCCTCTTTTTTTCTATCTTCATTAAATGCCCATACCATATCAGTCTTGCTTCCTCTACTATCTCGTGTACTCCAACATCCTCATTACATGCCCATACCATATCAGTCTTGCTTCCTCTACTATCTCATGTACTCCACCATCCTCATTACATGCCCATACTATCTCAGTCTTACTTCCTCTACTATCTCATGTACTACCTATACCCCAACTCTTTACTGGATAACTTCATACATAGAACAAAAACAAACATGAGTGCATCCAGAAGTAAAGAAAAGATTAGCTTATGTTTATTTATTTGTTGCGAGTAGCAAGAGTTTATGTCGCGAATATAAAGGTAGAACTTAAGAACACCACAACCTTATTGAATATCACCGAGCTCCTTATTGAATATCACCGAGCTAGGCAAAACACAGAAAAATTATAAACATCTTGGTCAATGTCCAATCTGAATTAAACCATGTAAAAGAGTGACGGAAGCATCGTTCGAGTTTGAATTCTCTTCCTGTGCTACCAACCTTGAAAGTCCTTTAGTGTTGATATTGGAAAAGGGAGAGTAGTAATAATTTGCACACTTAATGAACATGGGTGAAGAGGGGTTGTTGAGTGAAAAATTAGTTTTCTGAAAGAAAATGTAAAGGCATTTACTTAAAAATAAAAAAAGTAGAAATGAGGACACTCAAATTATAGAGTATTCAAGATTCGGAAGACTCAAAATCTTGAATTTATAACTGAAGATTTTGAAATGAAAACACACTTTTATGTGTTTGATAGAACCAATCATGTTGTATAAAATTGAATCGTTTGAAAAATGTGTAATATTAGTCCTTTTTAGAGCAAAATAATATAAAGGTATTAATTAATTCACTCAATAAAGTGTCTCTGTGTTTTGTATAACGTAATATAGTGAATATTCTAAGAAATCAATATTCATTGTCACCAAACTGTTATCAAAAAAATTACATTTTGTGCGTTTTTATAATTACCTTAAAATCAAAGTTTAATTTTTTTTTGTTATTTAATTATCGACTCTTCATTATTGATAAACTTATAATAAAACAGTTTTTTACTAAGAATTCCAATGTAAATTTGAGATTAAAAAAAAAAAGTTCCGACTCTAAAAAAATGCGATTCAATTAATCTCTTTTGTGGTTAGCGATTCACAGGAATTGAATTAGACTAGTGCAAGATGACTCCTCTCGGAGATCAGGATTAGAAGATTTAAGAAACAACTAGAGTTTGTGTGTAATTTAATGTTCCTATGTTCTCCAGAAATAGAGCAGTGCTCTGCCCTCCTATCCTTATTCTAACTTCATATCAATTAGGCTCTTTTATTCTCATACATCCCAGCGAGTAGCAGTCTCCCGACATTCCGCAAACATTGCAGAGGTGAGAAGTGTCACGTCTTTCTGGGAGGCGGCGGAGGAGGAGGAGCAAAGCAGGGCGGGGGGCCAATGTTGTAGCTGTTGGTAGACAGCTTCCGCTCTTTTAGGGGAATGTTTTCGTAGATCTGTCTTGGGAGGTCATCAGGCGGTCTGGCAAACAAAATAAGGGTGAAAAAATGAGATAGAAATAAAACAAAATTTGATGATCTATTTAGCAACATTTGTGCTTAGTAAACAACATTAGGCATGTTTTAGTCAGAGCCAGCCTTTGTTTTGTAAGAATCTATAATAAATAAAGTATATCTCTATAAGAAAAACCTTTTTTCAATACTACTATATTATATATTAGAGATGTCACGATATCTCTTTTTCTCAATTCTGATTCCTAAGTTCAAGCTTGATTTTCGATTCTCGATTCAGATTCTTGAACTTTTTTTAAAAATTCTTTCCCCCAAGCATCCTACCTCATATAAAAAAAAATGTAGGAATTCAACTTTAACATACCAAAAAACTAAAAAACTTTCATAACTTTCATGGTCATACTTTTTTTTAACGAAGAAAAATATCAATTTTATTAAGTATTAAATCATATAATCAAAATACTAAAATAATTGGGAATTACATTTTAGTAAACATGTATTATTACCAACAAATAAAGCCTCATAGAATCAAACATTTCTAGATTAAAAAAATTTAAACAAATATATTAAGCAGTTGTTGAGAACACAAGTCTATTCAATTCACCAAATAGGACCGTTAAATGAAAGTGCACTGTTTTGACTTAATGACCTTGGAAATAAAACTTAAGTACCCTACTGGTAGCAAGTAAACAAACAAAATAATAATTGTAGATATCAGATAATAATTGTAGACATCACTTAATTTTTAAATTATAAGAAAATTAATAAAAGAGTAAAAGTATATTTGCTTAGTCCTATAAAATTTGTCACAAATAAAAATGTAAATTTGTCAAATAAAAGAGACTACCTTTGTAAAAGCAGTCAAAAACAATTATTTTTTTAGATATTAAATAATTGTCATTGAATAAAAAAATCTAACGTGCCTGATAACCTACTCCCCCCTCAATGCGAAACTTGGACTCAACCATTACAACACATATTCGCTTGAAACTTTAGTCCTACAATCTTATATATATATATATATTTATTAAACATACAAAAAATCTTCAAAACTGAAAATCAAACTATAAATTAAAATAAACTCGAAAATGATACAACAAATTGCAGATTTTATAACAGAAAAAAGAACACATTTCACAATTTACAAAAATTTAAAGTCGTCCGCCATAATTGATCCAACACACGTTAGCTCGCTAGAAATTAGTGAAGAAGTTTTGGGAACGATATATCAAATATATCGGACTATGCTCTAAATCTATTGAATTAAACTAAATATGCCATTTTTTGCTCTGTTTTTATTAACTACATCAATTTTTGTTCTATTTTTTATTAAACTTGACTTATTCAAAGAGCTTTAAAAAAAATTAAAATCGACAAAGAATATAATTACAGGAGGCCATCTTAATTCAATCTAAATATCGTAACTTTCGATATACATGGTATGATTATATCAATTGTTTGTTAAGAATTGATTTATGTATTCTGACATAAAAAAATTATTATTACCTATTCTGAATATTGCCGTTTTGTTTAGTTGCCAATTTTATTGAGATCTAAGAATTGAAGTAGCAAGAATCGTAATATTAAGATCAATTCTCGGTTCTTTCAATACCGGTAAGAATCGAGGATAACGAGGAATCAAGTTTGACAGCCCTATTATATATATATATCCTTTCAAATATAATATAATAAAGAAAATTAGATATTGATTAGTTGTAGGGTGTGTGAAACAAAAATTTTCGATTCGAAGAGAATTCAAATTTAATGAATGAAATATTTTCAAAGCAGAATTGAAGTACAAATAATAAGAATACCGTATTCGCCCGAGTATAAGACGGCCTCAAATATAAGACGACCCCCCTATTTTTCCTTCGGCCGAGTAAAAAAAAATAAGTCCTCAAATGTAAGCCGACCCTTAACCTATTTTCTCCATTTTCACATTTGTTTATCTGTTTTGACGGTGTGCCGCGTTTTTCTACGCTATCAGGCGCCATTGGAAAAGATAAAAATATACTGTAATTAAAACCACACTAAACTATACTATATTTAAGTTCCTGTAATTAATTCACACAAAAAACAAACAAATACATCAAGATAATCAGCAGGTAGCTGACATCAAGCACCATGGAGAAAAGAAACACTATTACTAAACACTGATTCGTGCAACTAGTCGCTACACAGCAGTACCATCATGTTACTGAGCGCTTACTAAGCGCTCACCAAGATCAGTTCTTAGAGCGCGTTCAAACGTAATATCAGAATACCACACCGCTGCTGTACTTCCATGACCAAAATGAAAAATAACTTTGATGTAATGTTTATGTTTACATTTTTACGCGTGAAATACCACAATAAAATAAAGTTTGTGAGTTAATATTCGTGTGGAAACATGTTATCATGCATGATTTACTAACTTTAATAAATGATATATGCAGCTTTTCACAAAAATTAAATTTGAAATTAATAACACATGAAACTATGCCATGACGATAATTTACATGTGAAATAACTTAATAAAATACATTTTTATAGTTTCTTACGTGTGTAAAAACATGTTTTGTGCCAGATTTATTAATTTTAGTTAGAAATATGCAATACAAACGGCTTTATACAAAAAGTAAGTTGAAATTAATATGATAAGATGCTAGTCTGCAAATATAAGACGACCCCCTATTTTTTGCTTTCAATTTTTAATAAAAACTATCGTCTTATATTCGGCCCAATACGTTATTTTATTGCAGAATGGTTTGTAATAATACATTCTAATCTGATAAATCAAGATATTATCACAACAACATTACTCCAGATTTTTTCATACGAACATTTTATCTACAATAAGGGATATATAAAAGAAGAGGATTGATGCATCCTAAAAATTGCCTAATATTTATGTGTTTTAGTTGTAAACTTTGAGGCCTACAGTTTCCTGGTAAGTGTGTAGGCCTTGTCCTTTTATCCTTCTTTCGATGTTTAATTTTATTTTATTTCTAACAGATTCAACAATATTCCTGCCAAATTTCAAAACTTTATTAATTATTCCAATAATAAAATTTGATTTCCCTGAATATTGCCCTGCAATGGATTCTTATGGCCATTTTTTTTCCCTATTTTCCTAAGTAACTCAATTTTCACTCTATTACTTTATGGTTCCTTATTTTTATGGGTAAAAATGAGGTATTGGTACACCTACACTTAAAATGGGTTCAAACACTAAGCCTATGAAGATTCACAAATGTCGTATGTTGGTGCTTAAAACTGACTTCATAGAGCTGTTGGCCTAGGAAGGACTCCAACCAGGTACTGACCTTGGGAGGTGGGCGTCCGAGGCAGCCCGGGAGGGTCCTCGCTTGTTCTCTCGACCATTAGCGGTACTCGGTGTGGTGGGGAGGGACGTTGTGGACCGAGACAAGGTGAGAGTCAATCCACGCACAGACTCGTTACTGCCAACCGTGCCGGTCACCTCACTGGAGTACCGAATATTGGTGTACTCACGCCCAAGCTGCAAACTTTTCTGTAAAAGAAAATAAATAAAAAAATATAATTGAGGTACTTGTGTGTGCATGTGTGTGTGTGTATGCGCGCGCGTGCGCTTTTTCATAGGGTCTGCAAGCTTGGATTTTTTCATTCAGGGTCGAGTTAAAGAGAGGTTTTTCCAGAAAATTCCAAGTGTAAATTTGAGTCGAGATTCAATTTAGTAAATATGTATCTGCTTTGGTGGCCGCATGGTCTAGCTAAGGCGTCACTCTCGCAATTGACTAAACTGCCGCTGAAGGGGTTTAATCGCAGCCAAGTGTATTGAGGGTGTTTTTCCCAAAATGATTTCCCACACTCTCTCCCTGTAAACACGGGCACATTTCCTCTAAATTCAACCTTACCCATCCCTAATTCATTAGCATAATTGGTACATGAACGTATAACCCAAAAGAGTAGTAAGACCCAGGGCTAAGAAATAATGTACTAATTATAAAACTCTAAGAAAACCTTATTTTTTTTAATTTCTAGAGCATTTCTAATAATACAAATTAAATCTTATTTTTATTTTCCATCAATTGCGGTTGATTTTAATTTAGTATTTACTAAAGGGATGTTTGAAATGTAATTTTTGGCAAAAAGGTAGAAATTTTTTTTNNGCAAAAAGGTAGAAATTTTTTTTTTTTTTTAAAAAACATTTCTTATTTTTAAAGCAAAATTTTAGGAAATCTCTCCACATTCAATATTCACAGAGTTGGCAAAAGTTACATAATATTCAAAAACGCTACTAGTTACATAAGCAGCAGAAACACGGACGTTGGATGTAATAGAGACAAGGAGAATGATATAATTGAGGTTTGTAGGGAAAAGACTGCAAGGGAAACAGAGAAGAGACGAGAGCAGATAACGAGAGGGGTGCGCCACATTTTCAATTCGAAGCGAAGGTGAATCAAATATTATGAGATATTCTTGAAGCCCAATCAAAGCTTGAATATTTAAAAAAGTTTAATGTTGATATAGATACTAAACTTTACATAACTAAGCAAATTTAGGTCTTAAATATAATTTATAAAATACTATATTTCGAACATAATTTAAAATTAATTTAAAATGAAAAAGTATGTTACTATCACAAAATGTAATTTAATCTACCCACCTATCCTATACCTTCTTCCAAATATAATAAAAGTGTAATTTAATTATTTTAATTTTTTGTTAAATTGGACATTAATTTGTGATGAAAATAACAGCAAAAAATAAAAAAATATAAGCATAAATGTGTTTTTTAACNTCGCACACCTATAGATAATAGCAAGTGTGCAAGTGAGAGGAGAATAATGTAAGCAAATCGAGGAGGGAGAATGGTGCTAAGCGCGGTATTTTTTTCCCCAATAAATGATGTAATTATGTGAGTGGCACAGTAGTGAGGCGATCACACTAATACGATAGTTTTCTACTCAAAATATTGGCCCACCCAGCTTCGTTCTTGCGTACCGGCCCAAGTCTGACATGGAACATTACCTGTTCGGCCTGCATCCGTTGAGAAACAGTCTCTATGTAGTGTTGTACAGCCAGATAGACAAACTTGTACTGCGCCTCTGTCTGCACCATACCTGAACGCTGTGACCGGACCATTTGTATTGTGCGTTGAATATCAATCTCACAGTCTAAGCCTGAAATGTGACAATTGCAATATTAATATTATTTTTCACTTTGAAATTCTATCTAGGGATGAGTCATCAACATTAAAAAAAAAAAACTAAAAAGATATTCGAGGATAAAAAATAATCCCCGATTTATGAATCGAATTTTGAAATTGAATTTAATAAGGGTTCAAATCCAAAATAATTAACTAGGATGACCTTAACAACAAGACCCCAAACTGTTAATTTAACACTTTATTGAATTTTTGAATGGTATAATGAATGTGTCTTAGCAAAAAAAAAGTTAACTTTTAGTTACTATTTCTAATTTATATTATTCTGTTATAATTATATTTCTTCTATTTTCATAATTATTTTTCCAAGATTCAGATTCGTAAAATAGTGGATTCAAACCATTTTTAGTTTTATTGCAAAAATGTTTAGTATATTTAGGGCCAAGCTGATAAATAATTTTAAATATCACCCGCTTCGGTGGTCTAAGGCGTCATTGTCGCAAAAGACTAGACTGCCGATGACTGGGAGATTGTGGTTCAATCCTGGTTGGGTGCAATGAGGGCAGTTTTCCCTAAAGAATTTTCCATTATCTTACTCCATGAGAGTGTGGGTACACTTCCTTTAAATTCAATCTTCCTCATTCCTAACACATTAGAGTAATTAGTATATACTGTAAGCATATATCCCAAATGGGTAATTACACGCGGTGGCGGTGCTAAAAAAACCCATTCAATTTAATTAATGCATATTTACATAGTACCTAATGTATTAATGAGTAATTTATTGAAGTAATTTTTTTTTGGAGCATAGTAAAATTTTTTCAAGCTTCACACACAACATAGAATTAAATTATTTATTTATTTAGCACCGCGTCTTACTACTCATTCAGGTTATATGCTTAAGTACTAATTACGCTAATGGATTTAGGAATTGGGAAGGTTGGATTTAGAGGAAGTGAACCCGCATTTGCGTGGAGGGAGAGTGGAAAACCATTTAGGAAAACCACCCCAAGTTTACTTGATCGAGATTTGAACCTTCATCTCCTCGTCCTCGGCAGTCTAGCTCAACACGACTAGCTCGTTAGTTAACTATACCACCGAGGCAGATAAGAATTAAGTAAAACAGGAAGAGTGTAATATCTAGTTTTAGGTGAAGTTTGATGTACCCTGACTGTTACTGCTTGCTGGCCTCTCGATGTGACCCGAGCACTCACCTTGCCTCTTGATCTGATCCAGGATCATGTCTATGACTATAAAGGTCCCCGTCCTGCCGATACCAGCGCTGCAGTGCACCAGGACAGAACCTGCGTTGGGTATAGACTCCTGGCGGGCGTTCACGTCGTGGAGGAAATTGAGCACACAGCCGGGGTCCGACGGGACGCCATGATCTGGCCATGCCTGGAAACAATACGTTCACTTAATTTAGAAAAATGTTAAATGGAACTAGTTATGAATAAAAATGATATTAAGTGACTTAATATTTGAGTTCTACATCAACACAAGACCAACAATACATCTTAAATCAGCGATAAATTAATGGTACGAGATCTGGTTGCTAGATAGGCTCTAAAATTTTGTTGGATTGAACTATTAATAAGTAGCATTGTAGCTCTAAGAAAAGTTCTAATTAAATTTTGAAGAATATGTAGTCAATATATGTATATATTTTTTAAATTTCCATTCAGAGTTGTTTTTTTCCCAAATTGTCCATTATCAAATGTTCTTCAGGATTTGAGGGATTAAAGGATCCTTTCCTGTTGGAGCGTGTGAAGGCCATTTTTTCAATTCAATGGGAACGTGAATCAAATATATGAAATATTCTCAAAGCCGAATAGAAGTTCAAATATTTTTTGTGAAATGTTTAATTAAATTTTTATTCTGTGTTTATTTTTATAAATTACATTAAAATCATTTAAAAACATTTTTACTACACATTTGTTTCTTCATAATTGTCAAAGAAGAATTTTTCTTTGAGGCAAAGTCGAAACTAATATTTTTTTTAAAGCCAAAGGTAAGTCAAAGTTTGAATACCCCTACTTTCCTGCAGATAGCATATTCTTTTAGGCATCTTTCAATATCAAATAAGGACAACTAGGTCCTTAGGTAAACCTTCTAGCCCCCCGATAACTGGGTACTAGCACCCCTGTTGCCTCCCTTAAGTTACCTGGAAGTGATAGTGGTAGACCTTCCTCTCTTCATCAAAGCCTTCCTTCATCACGACAAACTCTCTCAACGTATAATCAGCCGTGGACGACTCTGAGAGATTGCGCACCTTCATCTTCAAATAGTCCTTCCCTTGGGCGTCCTCCGGCCAGTAACGCACACACTTGTTCTGGAGATTACAACAAAGATACATAGATTTAACAACAGCCATCATCTCTAACTTTTTCTTACACTATGCCTTTCTTTATATCAAGTCTTAATTCCACATTCAGATTATATGCTTATGTAGTAATTACACTATTGTGTTAGTAATGAGTAAAGTTGAATTTAGAGGAAATGTACCCAAATTTGTCTTGCAGGGACCGTGCAAAACCATTTCTGAAATTATTCTACCCTCAGTACATCTGACAAGGATTCGAACCCCAATCTTCCTGTCACCAACAATCTAGTCTAATGTATGAGTGACACTATGGACAACTTGACCCACCAAATGAGTCACCTCCTCTCTAAATACCAGGCCAGGCTACCTAGATTTTCATATAAATAGGGTATGATTAATAAAGGCAGAATTTAGACAAAACATAATAGCATTTCCACGAAAGAAAAGAGGGGAATCATTCAAGAAAAACCATCCATGAGACACCCGACGGGAATTCGAGCCATGACTGCCTCGTCAACAACAAACAAGACAAGACAAGACAAGAATGACATCTTTGCCTGCGTGCCCACTGCTGAAGGTCAGCCGTGTTATTCACCTGCTTGTGGGGATAACCAGGGAAGCTTGGGTTTATAACCCTGCATCGTGCTGTACTAATAACGACTAGTCCATGACTAGAGTGCCACCCTTACCTTTCCTCTCTCAATCTCCTTGGTTGTCATGACGATGACTCGCGTGTTCTCTTGCCACACCATCTCCCAGAAGTCTGCGATGGTGCTTGGCAGAGCCCCCTGTGTGGCGATGTAGCTCTTGGAATGTCCGTCCATGGCCGGATCTTCCTCCGGCTGATGACCCAAACAACAATATTTTCACTGGACACTATTCAATTGTTTGATGACACATAATATGAAGAGTACTTTGCAATATGCTCTTAAGATGTGGGCTCTATGAGATGTTTGGGCAAAAGTTGGTCTAATGAGAGCAAATGAGATAGTATAGGAAGAAAGGCTGAGATGGTATGATCATATGAGGATGTTTGAGTATATGAGATAGTATAGGAAGCAAGGCTGAGTGGTATGCTCATGTAATGAAGATGTTGGAGTATATGAGATAGTAGAGAAAGCAAGGATGAGATGGCATGGACACATAACGAGGATGTTGGAGTATATGAGATAGTAGAGAAAGCAAGGATGAGATGGTATGGACACATAACGAGGATGTTGGAGTATATGAGATAGTAGAGAAAGCAAGGATGAGATGGTATGGACACATAACGAGGATGTTGGAGTATATGAGATAGTAGAGAAAGCAAGGATGAGATGGTATGGACACATAATGAGGATGTTGGAGTACATGAGATAGTAGAGAAAGCAAGGGTGAAATGGTATGGTCACATAATGAGGATGCAAAAGAAAAAATCCCAAGGAAAATGGTGAAGAGAGAAAAGACGGCAAGGGGGACCAAGACCTCAAGAAAGAGATGGAAGGAGCAGATAACACCAGGTGTGCGAATGAGACGAGATTAATGGATGAGATTAATGGAGGAAGAATGGTGGAAGGACAGTTATGCAAATTAGAGATGGGTTGTAGATTCCTTTGGATCAAAACGGAATAGTAATCAAAAAGTATGTAAAAAGTCTTATTCAAAGAATTCAATTTCCTCAGAGTGTTCTTTTGTTCATTATAATGTAATAAATGTGACAAATACAGAGTAAAATAAATTTTTTGTTTATACAAATCTTAGTTATAAAAATTCTGCAAGATTCTAATTTTTTAAACAAAACAGTGTTATGTTTAACCCAAGTCCAAAGAATGTCACTGCCAATTTTTTTTCAAAAATGTTCCACATATTTGACAACTATCACAGAACCAACATCAAGAAAGACAGAAGAAATGCGAAATTGTCAAGTTAAACAAGAACTTGTTATGCTGGGTCGATAAAAGTAATAAAATATTAATTTGGACGTAAATGTGCCCTTGCTTGTGTACATAACAGGTTTGCACAAACACAATAAAACACAAGATGGGTAAATACTTCAATCACCTTCTGATCTTGATCAATCCAGGAAGAAGAACTATGGCTTGGCTTGGGTTTCACTTCCTGCGCATGAATGAATTAATATTCAATCCAAGGCCGGCAGTTTTATTCATGGATTTGATCAAGGTCAATGAGATGGATTAAATGTCTGCATTGTGTTGCATTTAATTTAGGGTTTGAGCCGACTCGTGTCCTTCAGTTGCTGTAAATTATAATTCGCTCAAACTGAGATGCTTTTATAAGAGTGTGGTTGTCTGCAATTACCTTGATGTAGTTTGCATTGATATACTCCGAGCCAGGAACGTTCGGATCCACATCTTTTAACTTAACCCTCGTGTGGTCAACTGGAAAAGAAAGCACAGCACTCAATTCAACTCACTATTTAAAAGGTTTTTGTTTCATTTTATTAATTTTTGTTAATGTATTTAACAATAATAAAACAAATTACACCCACACACACACACACACACACACACACACACACACACACAAATTATTTTTTATTACTGAGTCTTACTATCCGTTGAGGTTATATACATATTTGATAATTACTCTAAAAGGGTAGGAAACATTTTAGAGGTAATTTTCCTGGATTTTCGTGAAATGAGAGTGATAAACCATTTAAGAAAAACCACCCTCAGTAGACCCGACCGGAGTTCAAACCCCAATCTCCCTGACATCAGCAGGCCAGCCTAAAACGAGAGCGATGCCTTAATACCATTCGACCACTGAAGCAGGTATGTGTGTTAAATATCAAGAATATTTATTTTGTAAAAATTAATGGTCGGGGAGTTATTTGGCAGCGATATAAGTTTCATTTTAGAACTAATAAAATATATTTTATCAGAAATGGGTTGAATCCTTTATTTCTCGAATCCGAATATTATAGCTCCCCGTCATCGGCGATCCGCAGTCAACTTTGAAAGTGATGTCTTAAAAAATTTGACCACCAAAGCGTGTTCCCAAAAGGTTGAAAGAAGATATTGTGGCGGACACGGCGATCACTTACATGGTAGGATATTTTTATATCTGTTTTTGTTTCTGTTTTCAGTCTTCTGTCCCTCCTTTCTTGAGAATAGATGCTTGCACTCTTGCTGCTGGAGAGATTCAAACTCTTCCCAGAAGCCAGCTTTGCCCGTTGACAAACCATTCTCCTTCTACAACAAAAGAGACAACATGTTACAGACTACCGACATACGACATTCACACTGAAACAAATATTCACAAAGCACCAAGATCAAGGAAACTCCAAAACAAAACTCTATTTAAAACTAAACTAACTGTACCATGTTTAGCATGCTGTCTTTTGTTACCTAAGAAGAACTGTGCCTGCATTTACATGAAGCAAGAGTGGAAAATCCTTTAAGAGGGGGTGGGGGGTGGGGGGGG
>CABFWB010003478.1:0-11270 GCA_902151455.1 Timema bartmani | reverse complement strand
CCCCCCCCCTTTCAAAACCAATAAAAACACTTTAAATGGCTTCAGAACAAATTTAATGTTAGGAAAATATTCCTTCGGATCTCCTCTTAGGCCGTACTTCCCCACAAGCTATCACAGTTAGGTAAACTACCCAAAAACTAAATTTTTGTTTATGAGCGCTGATTACAACCCCAATCCATGTCTACGCATTTGACTTGTCTGTTTTTAAAAGAACCATTCACTAAGCCTAATAAATAGTCATATTTTTTTCTAAAATGTGTTTACTAAATCATTTTAATGTACACTCCAGTTAACCTGAAAAAGTAGCAGTCCAACCATGTTGGATTACACTCTAACTCTATTTTACGTGTTAAACTATATAGTGAAATAATACAAGGTAAGCTTGCTACCTAACAGGGTAAACGAAGGGTACATTTCGTGTCTTCCTTTGTAAAGGTGTACATTATATAATCTTTATGTTTGCATTTATTATAATTTAAATAAAATATTCTAAGAATTATGAGATGCTATGTTACATTAAAATAAACACAAATTGTGTAGTAGTCATCTGTTGCTGTCTATCCACCAAGATTGGTGGCATAGGGTATAAGGCGTAAGGTTCATGTGATGCTGGATAGCTTTTGACGAGAAAGTCTATGTTCGAATGCATTGGAGGGTTGTTTTCCCACAGGTGATTCATCACTCCGGTTTCCATACCCTCTTTCTATTCCAATGCTTTAAAATATATCTTGTGAGCTGTTCGGTCAGTATGACACACGAATTGAGCTCTTGAAAACCATACAAGGCCTTATTCAAGTTTAATCCAGTTTAACTTACGAAGAGGTGTGAAAAGCGAGCAAGTGTGTGTTTTGTAAAATGTCAATAAAACATGATGCATGCACTTGTATATTAGGCGGGCGGAGTAATGAGAGTGCTCCTGGCAACACCTCGCTAAAACTAATATTTAACGAGTTACGTAATGAAGGCTCGGCACTAACTCGACTAAAGTGAATGAGTCAACATCATCAGTGTTGTCAGCTATGACCGACCTTTCTTTCTTTTCAAGAGCACTCAGGAATCGAGAAGCACAATGATTAATTTTAACAATGGATTGCCAATTGGAATAAACGCCATCGCATCAAAACTAGAGTATACAAAAAAAAATATTTTTAAATTTTAGCATCGCGTCTTACTATCGCTTAAGTACTAATTACGCTAATAAATTAGGAATTGAGAAGGTTTTTAATTTAGAGGAAATGAACCCACATTTGCGTGGAGGGAGAGTGGAAAACAATTTAGGAAAACAACCCCCAGCTCACCCGACCGAGATTCGAACCTCAATCTCCCCGTCCTCGGCAGTCTGGCTCAACACGAATCAAGCGCGTTAGCCAACTACGCCACCGAGGCGGGTTACAAATATTTAACAATCCTGGTTGATAAGTAAGGACCTATCAACATGTTAATTTGTTTAATTTTTCCCTTGATCAGCATCTTACTAACCATATGGGCTATCCTTATATTTTTTACTAGGAGAGTAGGGAGAATGAAGTTACCACTCAAAGGAAATGTACCTACATTTAAATGGAAAGAAAAAACGATGCCATCACATAAAAAAAAAATCTCAGTTCACCCGGCCAGGATTTTAACCTCGACCTCCCTATCACAGGAAAACCTGACAAGCCGAGAATGATGACATGTTTGCACTACTACCAGTGCTGGTAGCTATTTATGTCTGTTTCACTAAGGTGTCTCGTCATTTTGACATGCCGTGATGATGATTGACATCACTTGCTAAGAGTGACATCACATTTTGGTGAGGCAGATGGAAAAATAAAGCCATTTTTAAGAATTTTTCCTGTGTCAGAAAAAAAAACTAAAAAAAAACTTCCAATACCAACTATAACCATGCAAATATTAAGGAAAAACTTAAATGCTAAAAGAATAAAGTTTGGTGACTCTTTAAGTACATTATTTATTTTTTAAGAGCAGTGTACCAATTAACTCAAAGCTTATGCTCAAACAAGAAGCATTTTAAATTTCAGATTGTCAGTCTGGGAAGTGGGATTTACAAGAACTGGATATTTTCCCTCGGAAATGACCCAGGGTATTTTAAAGCAATTACTGCTGAGTGGAGACTGCCTCACTGTAAAAATTAAACTTGACTAGAAAGTAGGTAGTTAGAAACTACTTATTTAAGAGGATAACATAAAGTGGGTTGTTTACTATTTACACAAATGGAATGTAGAGGTAATTTAGATTACTATAAATATCATAACACTGTGTAGTTCTTTAGAGAGGTGTATTTGAGTACTGTTATTTCTATTTATAAAAAAATATGTATGTTATTTAATATTAAAACAAAACCACATTTTTTTCAGTGAGAGAGAGAGAAAGAGAGGGAAAAAAAACTAGTCAACAATTTGAGAAGACTTTTAGTGACAAGTGTGATGATTTTATTTTATTTTTTTAATCTTACTTGCCTCAGTGGCCGATCAGTTTAAGGCGTATTACTGCCCTGCCGATGAAGGGGAGATCAGGGTTCGAATTCCGATCGAGTCTACCGAGAGTGATTTTTCCTAAATAGTTTCCCAATTTTCTTCTGAGCAAATGCAGGTATATTACCTCTAAAATCCTTCCTACCTCATTCCTACTCCATTAGAGTAGTTATCATAATATACATGTATAACCTAAACAGGTAGTAAGACGAGGTGGTTAAAAACCAAACTAATATTGGGTGTCAGACTGTAGAATAGGTTGAGTAAATCGACCTTCCCAATATCGGTAAACAAATATGATTAAGACAATGAAATATATATATATTAATAAAATGAAGAAAGTGTGTGTCATGAGCGTTGTGCGATATCTACCGCACACAGAGATCAGAAATTTAAATATTAGTAGCCCCTGAACAAGACATGTGCATCTCAAGACCAGAATTTTGAAATTTTGATCAGAATTTTTTTAATTAATTAATAATGCTTAGCACCGTGTCTTACTATACATCCGGGTTAGGCATTTTTTTATTAATTAAAATATAGATTAACGTCACGAGAAAGCTTACTGCTACATTTCATACAATTATTTGTAATGCAGTTTGGTTGTCACAAGGGGGGGGTGTTGGAGAATAAGAGTCTGATATCTATAACAAGCTCTTATTCTCAAGTCGCCATGATAAATTAATTTGTTAAATAATGTGATTTAGTTCAAATAAATAGCTTTTATGTATTAATACTTTTTTTTTTACCTGTAAACCATATCCTTTACCCTTTTTACTTTTAAACCTTTACCCTTTTTAAGCTTTTACCCTTCATACTATACACTCTTCCCTATACCACTTTTAAAACTTCTAAAACTTCTAAAACTTTTTACCCTAAAATATTTCTCCGGGACTAAGCCGGCTAATGTAAAATGGGGTAAAAAGGTCAAAAACGTCCAAAAATGACAAATTTCAAAAAGAACAAAACCAGCACAGTTGAGCAAATATGGCAAAAAGGGAAAAAAGGTAGAAATGGTAAAAAGGGCAAGAAAAAAATTATAAAGGTGTGGGGTATCATAAATAAAAATGACAAACAGATCAAAAATCTGCAAAAGGGCCAAAAGAGGTAAAAAAGGGAAAGAGTAAAAGGTTAACAGGGTAAAAAGTGTAAACTGGATGAAAAATGTAAATAGATTAAACTGGGTAGATGTGGTAGAAAAATTATATAATACTTTTGATTGTATTTAATTACAACCCTTTAACAATGAATTATTTATGCTGTGACACCTTTTCTTTTTTATTTGCGCCAACAAGCAATAGTTCAAAGTATTGTGTATAGAGAAGTTATAACTTATTTTCAAAATAAGTGTCAGCTTTTAAAAGTTTTACAGATTATATCGCTATTTTAACATTGTCAGCCGACTTTCGCATTTTATATTGCAATTTAAATAAAGAATTTATATTTAAACATAATTTAAGATTTGGTTACTATTCCCTGTGGTTTATTTTATATATAAAAAACAAAAGAGCTACTTTCTAGATTGCCCGTGAGAAGAACGAGTACACCAGCTAGTTTTAAATGTACACTCCATTCACCCTGAAAGCTGGCAGTCTTACCTTGATGTATTACACTATGGTCCAACTTATAAGCTGCTCCATCTTAAGTGTAATCTGTCCAAGTTAGGGTTCGGCCAGACTGACAAGCGCGCAAGCGACTGGGTGGCCAGACTGGCAAGTGAGCGCATGATTAGCAGATAGCTCTAGTTAGTTGTTGACGAGGAGGCTCCAAATCTTGGCTCAGTGAACTGAGGGTGGTTTTTGACAAATGATTAATTATTGTGGTTTTCTCATCCTCTCTCCACGCTAATGGTGATTCTTATTCTTAAAAGCCTACTTTGATAATATTGAAGTATTTTAACATATCAGTTATATATAGGTATGGTTTATGATCTTACCAATTAAATTAGGCCGTTAGTAGAAAGTGTGCTAAACCTATCGATATTAATAAAAATGTCAGAATGAAAAGTTTTCCTAGAGCTCAATGAACCAACATACAATAATATTGCCTAGCGCCTGTAAACTAGACTGTACCGGGTCGAGCACGCACGCTTGAAAAATAGAACCAGTTCTATCTTTCAAGCGTGCGTGCTCAGTCGCTCGCTCGCGCGCTCCAGTCTGGCCACTTCTCGTTACAACCAATGTGTTCTATTTTATATTTTAGTCACTCATGCGCTCGCTCGCACAGTCTGGCCGTCCCCTAAGACTGCTACCATTCAGCATAAACAAATAATTTTTACATAAACTTTTAATTTGCTCCATAGCAGACATTAAACTCTAAATTGTCATGGTGTAGCTAATATTTATTAACAGTACCATTTAAAGAGTTTTTAATTACTTTAAAAAAAAGTATTACCATTGTTTTTCTATAAAACTTTTTTTTGGTTCATTTAATAATAATAATAATAATAATAATAATAATAATAATAATAATAATAATAATAATAATAATAATAATAATAATACTTATCACTGTGCCTTACGACCCGTTTGCGTTATACGCTTACGTATTAATTACACTAATGGGTTAGTAGTTTGGAAGGTTGAATATAGAAGAAGTAAACCCGCATTTGCGTGGAGGGAGAGTGGAAAACCATNAAAAAAAAAAACAGTTCCCCCGAGCAAGATTCGAACCTCGATCTCCCCGTCCTCAGCAGTCAGTTCATTTAAAAGTGAGTATTCAAAATAACCTTGATTATTATAAATATATTAAATTGTCAATTTTTTATTCATTTCATAAAAATAAATTTAAGGTTAGTATTTGATATTGTCATTATGCATCAAAAAAAAGTTTAAATCTGGTCCCAGTTCGAAGTAGGTAAATATATAAAAGGGATAAAAGGTAGTAAAAAGGGTGGTCAATCAACCCACGACGACAATGGAATTAACAAAACCCATTTTGGTACAGCACGTAACATTATTACAAGACCTGGGCTGGGCATGTCCGCGATGCAATTAACCTGATGTTTGTAATCTATAGTGGCGACCACACCTCTAGCACACACACAAAGGGCACACCCATCATTGCGCGCTGACATGACCTAAACACATTCCAGAGAGCACCACACGGTTATACTATGCATGAACATGCGTGTAAATATAGGTACTACACGTAGAGGACATATCTGTACCCACCTCTGCACACTTGCTCGTGAATAATGACCAAAAAATATACACAGCCATTCAAAGTTGAGTAATGTTTAGTGTTGTTGGGAGTGTCAATAACCTGACAAGATGTTGGTCCAAAATATTTTGGTCATAATTATTTCTCTCTCTCTCTCTCTCTTATTTCCGTCATCGCATCTTACTCACATCTGTACTAATTAGGCTAATGTGTTAGGGATGAGGAAGGTTGAATGTAGAGGAAGTGTACCCACATTTACATTGAGGATGAGTGGAAAACAATTTAGGAGAGAAAAAAACTCAGGATACCCGACCAAACTTTGATTTCCTTTTCATCACCAGTCTATTGCGAGTGACACCTTAGACCCCTCGACCACTGATGCGGGTTGGCAGACTTAGTATTTAGCACATTTAACACTAGAGTTTTCAATTTGTTGAAAAATGACACCTGGACACGAGAATCAAACCTGGGACCCTTTACGTAGCAGCCGAGGGTCCTAGGTTCGATCCCCGTGTCTGGGTGTGATTTTTAAATTTTAAGAATATGATACCTAAATGTGGCTAGGGATGTGGTATCGAAAGAAAAGTATCGATACTGTCATAATTAAAAGTATCGGAAGAAAAATATCGATGCTGTAATAATATCGAAATAAAAGGCCCATTCAGGCGGATGTATTGATAAACAAAGATGAAAGAAGAGCTACGAATATGATGAGCTACGAATATGATGAGCTAAAAGAGATTTGCTTCTTGCTTGTCATACAGAAAATGGGTGAAAATTAATAAATAGTGTAATTTGTTCTTCCTCCACAATTCACCCTAGTAAACATTTAATCCCAACATGAGTGAAGATAATAAAAAATCCGTTTCTTTCGATACCAATCTGATACCAGAGTGTGAGTACTAATATCGGTAAACGTATCGAAAAAAAGGTATTGAGTAAAAAAATACTATTGAAATGAAAATATTAATATTAGTAAAGTATCGATACTTTTTTCACATCACTAGATGTGACTTTAATAGTTTATTTTAATAAATAATAGCGCATCTATTTAATCCATCAATAAAGTGATGGTTAGAGTTAAAAATGTTAGGAAGAACCTTTTAAAAAATATTAACACCTTTTAGATGTAAACAATGGTTAAATTATATTATTTAATAGCTATTGATATCTTTCAATATCGACAGCTGCCAATCACTTTACTTTACGTAAGAATCTATTAAAGTAATTTTATTAGCTTTTGTAACAGGCAGTGTCATCCTACCATAGTTTTGGTATTTTTTGTAATTGCCCGATATGGCTCTTTATACTATGTTCTTACTATAGTTTTGATAACTTTTGTAACTGATGAATACCGAGAAGTTTACCATAGTTTTGGTAACTTTTTAATTTCTAGATACCATTCTTCCTATTGTGTTCTTACTATAGTTTTGGTAATTTGTGTAATTGCTACAAAAAAAAATTATATTGTGTTATTAGTAGAGTTTCGGTAACTTTTGTATGTCAGATACTTAGACAACTATTCTTCCAATAGTGTTGGTAAATTTTGTAACTATGGAATAATGTTCTGCCTACAGTGTTGTTACAATAAACAGTTTTAGTATACTTTGTAACCACCAGTTCTTTCTAACTTTTTTTTGTGTAACTTTTCGATATTGTCCTTTCCATAATGTTCTTACTAATTTTTGTAAATGTCATATTTTGTCCTTCCTGCCGTGTTCTTAATATTATTATTTTTTGTAAATATAAGATGTTGTATTTCCTACTGTGTTTGTACTTTTTTTTTATGTCAGACCTCGTCCTTCCTACCTTCATACCGTGTTCCCTCTATGGACATGCATGTGTGCCATCAATATAGTCTCTGGGCGTACATGTGTGTCCTTCACTCACCTCTCAGTCGTAGGATCTGCGCAATTGAGCGGATACCGCAGTTCGATCACTTCCCCGTTCTTCTCCTTGAGCTGTCCTTGGTTCTCCATGTAGAATTGCACCAGCTCGGACAGGGTGGCAAACTTCTCACCGCCGTACAGATCGTAAAAGTCACCTGTGTTTTGGATTTTGATGTGGTGTGACTTCTCCATTACGCCTGAAAATATACAAATATGAGCTTTATAAACAAAGGGTAAGCCAGACTTACAAACTAACGTAAGACATCAAAGCCGGGGCCGCCCTTAGGGGTGTGCGAACAGTGTGGTCGCACAGAGCACCGCACTACCTCCGGTGATAGAGGGGAAAAAACAAGATAGGGTGGGAAATGTTTAAATGAGCGCTCATATGATAGGCTCCCTGTATAAGTGATCTAGCAAATATTGTTAGTGTAAAAACAATTAAAAACACAGTCGTGTGGTTTTATTTATTGAACGAGTGAAGCGAGCTCTCCATTTTACCTCCACCGATTTGCATTTATCTGTCTGTTTGTGGTGGATATGTCTCAAGATCACTTTTTTTTTAACGCATTAACGGAATTATTCTGAAAATTGAAAAATGACACCTGGACACGGGAATCGAACCCGGGACCTATCTAGATGGTGAATTCCTCTCTAAAATTAATAACAGCTTCGGCTATTTGATTCTTAATATTATCCGTACAATTATAATAATAATTGTACGAGTGGCAGTAACAAGCCAACTACAGAGTCGAAGATGGCTACGTTATCTGATAGCTCGTGAATAAAGCTGCCGATTTCCGCACGTCCATCATAGACTCTGCTTTAAAATATGAGTGAAGAATGACCCTGGGCACGGGACGACTCCTGGATATCTCAGTGGCAGAGCATTGGCGTACTAAGCCAAAGGTCCCGGGTTCGATTCCCGTGTCCAGATGTCATTTTTCAATTTTCGGAATATGATATCTAGATGGTGAATTCCTCTCTAAAATTAATAACAGCTTCGGCTATTTGATTCTTAACCGATTTAATTCAAACTTGGCACAGTTGTTCTTTGTACCTGTATACAAATCAAATTTGTCGAGTAAGAAAATAAATCAAAGGGTTGGGGAGAGATCAACCCTTATATGTATAAAAACGTGGCTTCTAGCATTAATAATTATTATTACAAAGTATTTACCTTTTAGGGAATTTCCTGATACCTTATATTGCTGGAAATTGTTATATAGGCGCAAACTACTGTAATGAAATTAAACAAAAATTAAGTTTTTGACGACTTTTTATTTTTTAAGGGGGGATGGAGGTATCGCGGGAGAGGGGGGGCAACCATTATCAAAGCTATACCCCATCTACCATAGGAGTGGTGTTGAATGACAACTAACAAAAGCTACCAGATACAACCCAAGTACACACGGCTGGGATCTGCGCCCCAACTTTTTCATCACCAGCCAAACAAAAAAAGCTATAAGAGCTTGATGATTAGTCCGTGTTCTCATTGATGAGGCCTACATCAGAGTTAAAACCAAACAAACAATGTTGATATCCAGTAAAACTCCATGGCACCGTCGAGGTCTTTGGCAATGATAGTGCCAACGCCTGCAGATATAGGTTGTCAAGTGGTCAGCACAGTAAAACCTCTGGCAGTTAAACTCGGTTTTCTAGACCGGAGATGTTACTTTTTCATTCAAGTAGCTCCTCAATTCATCCTCACAAGGCTGAGTCCAGACCTGCCGCTTCACAGAAAATCTGTAAGTGGCGGGGATCAAACCTGGGACCTCTGAATCTTGACCAGTAAACCACAGAGGCGGTCTTGATATCCATTAAAATTTTGTTAAAATTTAGAACGACCTGTTTAAACTTTACTAAGATAAAAAGCTAGGCTCTGTTTCCTTTCATTTAATGAAGCGCTGGAAGGAATACACGGGCCCCGGGTTAGGAAACACTGCCATACAGCATAATTCATTACATCAAAGATCATGAATATAGCCGGCTGCAGCCGACACATCATATCTTAGGCAAGTGGTATTTAACCTGTGGTACGCGTACCCCCAGGGTTACACGAAAACATTTTAGGGGGTTTGTAAAATTAAATATATTTCTCATTTTAAAACTATTATTTAGTAATACATTATTTTAGATGTAATTTCTTTAAGATGTATATTATAGTGTGTGTATACCTTGCGTTATGCACCAACCACTTTGAAGGTACCAAGTTGAGGATAAATTATATCGGGGCAAGCGAACAAAAAAAGGTTGAATGAATATCACTGTCTTAGTCGACTGTTGAACTCGAGACGACCACTGTTTACGTTGCAAGTAACATGGATTGGAATAGTAACTAGGTAATATTATATAACTTATCCTTGAGATAGGGTAAAATAGCATTAATTTTAAGTTTTTTTAGCATTAATTATTGGAAATTTAGCGTTTTGTAGCAAAATAGGTAAAAATGTCTTTCGTCAATGTTTTTAGGGCCTATACAAAGGATTTATGATAAAAGCAACGACTAACGGAATGTGGCGATTAGCCGGATGGGCTGTGGAAGGCACAGAATGCAAGTAAAACCCGAGCTGAAGCACACAGACGAGTGAAACTCAATGATTTTTTAATCACTTATTTCCGCTGAAAAACATCGTTTTATAGAAATTATCAGCATTTTCAGGGAATTCGCGTCTATTTCGCTAAATAGAATAAATTAGCTAAAATACTCTCAAAATCAACTTTTTCGCGTTAATTCGCGAAATAAAAATTTCTTTAAACACTTTCAAGTGCCATGAAACTCAAAGAAAACTTATATATACCCTATTTTCGACCCTTTTTTTTCTTTTCGCGTTTTTCGCAAAAGCGAATTTACCCTAACTCTACTTATCCTTCTAATATATAAAAATGAGCAGGTGTCTGTCTGTTACTTTACTTTACTTTACTTTACTTTACATTCAAAAACCACAACACTGATTGTGCTGAAATTTCGTACGTACATAACTGAGGCATCCGGTTAACATAATTAGTTAAAAGACAATTATTAAAAGTACGTCCACCATTTTGTTTCAAGATGGCGGCTACAAAATACTACCTTTTTTTACCTTTTTATCAGCTTCTGCTTATCAGATTTTCGTTAGACCCACTTTGAAATGACCCTCTTTGGCGGCCACTTGGTCTGACATGCTACTCTCGTGTTTAATTAGAATGCTGGTCGGGTGCACCGAGTTTTTTCCCCCCCCCTAAACTGTTTCACACTTTCCCTCCACGCAAATGCAGGTGCACTTTCTCTTCAATTAAAACATCCTAACCTGACGGACAGCGTGAAGTCGCCAGGGTTACTCCGGCTGGGTCTGGCAAGAAAGCTGCCGTCGAAGCCCCTCTCCAAGAGCAGCAGCTCCGCCTCGATGCCGGAGATGTTAGGGTGGAACCATCTGGAAAACAAGAGACAGGCTGGTATCAACACACGGGTTACCGTCATCAACTTTATGATGGGAGGAACGTCGGAAGTTCCAGCTGAGATATATCCATCCTTCTTCGGGTAGGGCTGGACAGCATTTCATTTCTGGAGCGTGTGGCGGACCGACGGCTGTTAAGATTGTTACGAAAAAACGACCATAGTGAAAGAAATACGTGAACAAACTTTAACTAATGAAAGAAAATAAACAACAGCTAAATCAATCAAGAGAGCAATATTGTGTGTAAGAACAGAAGAATGGACAATGAAGGAAACCTTGAACTTTGTTACGTTCCTTCTTCAATGGACACA
>CABFWB010003477.1:60279-78433 GCA_902151455.1 Timema bartmani | reverse complement strand
CGCTCAGTCGCTCGCTCGCTCCAGTCTGGCCACCTCTCATTACAACCCATGTGTTCTATTTTATATTTTAGTCGCTCGCTTGCGCGCTCAGTCTGGCCGCCCCCTAAGGCGTAAGGAAAGCCATGGACTGGATTGTCGGTGACGGCTGGCTGTATTGTGTGTGGTTTTCCCTCCTTTTTCCCACGCTAACGCGTGTGCACTTCCTCTGAAACTGCCTCCCCCATTCCTTTCTATTAAATAAATACATTAAAAGCCTTAGTGTTAAACTTATAAAATTAAAACATTCTGATTTTTCCTAAATGGTTTTCCACTCTACCTCCACGCAAATGCGGGTTCACTTCCTCTATATTGAACATTCCCAATTTCTAATCCATTAGGGTAGTTAGTACTTTAGCGTATAACCCAACTGGGTAGTAAGACGCGGTGCTAAGTATTATTATTATTATTACCTAGTACTAATATAACCATAATTTGTTGATAAAAGCCACTCTAAATGTCAGGCAACATCGGATATGGAGATTTACCAACATGGATGACAAAGGATTTATTAAACATTAAATATAGTATATTGAAGGAGTTTAAAGCGTTCTTAAATATAGTTGGGATTGTAGGTGTTTTGAATTTTACAAGAACAATAGCTACTAATCGTTTTGTATTAAGGAGAAATACAAAAATACAATATTGATCACTTTCCCGAGAGATCTCACAGACTGGGGTTGAACTCCCCCTAAAAAACTCTCTCACCCTGGGGGCCGACTCTACTATATATATGACGTGAGAGTTGCGACGCACTAGGTATTGTTAGAATTATGAATCACACTTTAATAAAAACAAAAGTTACAAACTTCTGCAAAAGAGGTTTTTTGCTCGCCTGTAAGCCGCAATAAAATGACACTCTAAAAAAAAATGCAGAATTTTAAAAACCAATATATTTATTGACTTACCCGAAGCTCGTACGACTTATTCTACTTTCAGACGATGACATGAGAGGGTGAGATTCACTCTCGGAATCTTCTGCGTACGGCCGCCAGCCAGGTGGTCTATGGTCAATCTTGTCATGCATTCTTGGAAGTGATATTTCCTCCCTAAACACAACAATCCCCATTCACACAACTGGAACTATTGTTAACAATTAATCTCCTAAGCCCCGACATATGGGAATACTCATAATTGGAGTCAATACCGTTATAAATACGTTCCAATTCATGACAAGCTAGCAATATTATTATATCAACTAGCACGAAATTAACATTTAACTTGTAACATATTACTAAAAGACTGGGATAAGCTAAGTTATTTTTCCAGGGTCACTCTTAATAGTATGACGATAAAATTATATAGACCCGCGTTTAAATAAAGTCGGCTGGTAAACTAACATAAATAAAATGTCAATAATAATCATTTGTTTGACAAGAACTGCATTTAATAATGTGTTTGTACAAATGAAATAAAGCTAATATTATCAAAACTATGTACCAAATGATTATCTAAAGAGTTTTCTTATTAATATTCAATATATCAATATATTTATAAATATATTTAAATAACTTTATCTTTTTAATGTTGGCTATGTTGTTCTTTAGCAGACGACTTTTTCAACAATAATTATTTTCAAGGTTAACTTATTTTCAGAAAATTATCTTTTAAAAAATAGTAAATGATATTTCATTTATAAAGTACATAATTATATTGATCATAACATAAACTTGTTAATTGGCTTAAGTGTTAGTTATATTTACCTACTTATATTTTAGATTATTGTAATACAGTCAAGTGTCATTCAGTCAAATCTACATTACTATTTCGTAAATATAAATTTATAGTTTTATTCATTGAAAGCTTAAAATATTTATTTAGATAATCTGGAGCACTAAATATTATGTGTGTAAGACGTGTTCCCACTGTTATACCTTTGATTATTCATAATTAATATAAATATCACATTTGTTGTGACTTAGAGTACTAAAAAATGTCCTTGAAAATTCAAAGTCCTCTAAAATTATCTGTTTGACCAAAGTCAAACGGCAGGCCATACATTAGTTGCAAATTTACACTGAAAGAATTATCTAGTTGTTATTGTTTTTCTATATAAAGAACAGACTAAACCAGGGCTAAAAAGCTAACCCAACCTGTTTTTCAGAATGTTGCTGAAGGGGATAAAAGTGTCAACAAAGGCCTATGGTGACCAGAAACCTGGGACTAGTGGATTGAGAAAAGCAGTGAAGGTTTTTCAACAGAAAAACTACACAGAAAATTTTATCCAATCCACTCTAGATATCCTCGGTGATAAATTAAAGGGCTCGGAGATAGTAGTGGGAGGAGATGGAAGATATTATTGCAAAGATGCTGTGGACTTGATCATTAAAATATCTGCAGCTAATGGGGTGTGTATTATCTATTATCAACTATTATGAAATCATTAATTACAAAATAGTCAAACTTAGAAGGGCCGATATCGGCTTATAGGTTATAGGCTAAAATGCAATCATTATTAACATTTTGTGTTATGAGTTGAGACTAACTTATTCAAGTGATAGGACACAAACTATCGCGCAAATAAGACTCTTTTTACTTGTTTTCCACTTTATTTATATGTGTCATAATTATTACACACCCAAGAAGATGGTGAATCGAATAATAACAAGATTTATAAAGTTTAAGGTGACCTGGCGGTCTAGGGTAAGGTGTCTGACTTCTGTGCTTGGGGTCCGGGGTTAAATTCTCGGTCCCAGCACAGATTTATCTGATTACGCCAGGTCTCTACCGTGGTTCGGATTCCACGTTAAACTGTAGGTTCTCCATTACATCTCACAATCACACCACCATTACACATCAGTGTAAGTGTGTACAACCCAAATGGGTAGTAAGACGCGGTAATAATAATAATAATATAAAGTTAAATATCTTTGAATAACTAATTAAGTTATGGAGTTTTAACAAAACTCACCTAATGCCGGGATCACGATCAACATAACGTTAACTGAATGTAACGTTCACTTAAAGTTGACTTAAAGTTAACATATGTGTGATCATGATTCACGTAACTTAACATAACTCGAGCCATACTTCATTCTCGAGTATGATCTGTGATTTGTACTAGTTTTACAGTGATGATATGTGAATATTTACAGTTTTCAATCGATATAATAAATATCTATAACAAAATTTTTTTGATAAATTTAGCTTTCCTATTTTAGTTTAATTATTTTGTTTAAATGTCTGATCACTAGAACTTACGCTTAAGAGTAAACATTGGTCATAATACCAACAAATGAGTTACTAAATAGCCCTGTTGACGTCACTCGCATAGTGATTGGCTGGCTAGATCACGTGATACCCTTCAAGTAACGTAAAGTAAAGTAAAAGACCTCCCAGGACATCTCTTACATTAACTTAACTGCAAGTCAACGTTAAGTTAAGTGCATCGTGATCGCTTCCATTTAAACACACAAGGAGGTCCTTTACATTAAGTTACGTTAAGTTAACTTTAAGCTAACGTTAAGTTGATCGTGATCCCGGCATAACTCACAGAAAAATGCAAGTTTAGAGAACGTCAATGGTTTCTTTTTAGAAACTATTTTATAAAAACATTACCAGTACCTGGTCTAGCGTCATTAATTACTAAACACAAAAAAAGTCAGCCCTTGATTAATTTTGATTGGTTGGTTAAATAATAATTAAAATGTAGGCCTATCTATTAGAATACTCACATAACAACTTTCCATAGAAATAGCTAGTCTCTAAATGTATTATTCATTCAAAATTTTATTGTAATTTAATTTTCATAGACTTGGAAGATGAAGTTGATTAATTTTTTTATCATAAACATATAACACATTAAAATGTTCTTGGCCTGAAATAGGCTATAAAAGCTGTGAGGTTCCCTGCTAGGATCGATATGTGTGTGACACTAATTCGTGAAAAGTATGGCCAAACGTCTTCAAGTGATTCAATCACGTGAGCTTTGTTTTAATTTTAAAATTATATCCAATATTTTAACAATATTGATAGAGTTATCATGGGAAAGATCATACCTATTCTTGATGTGTGTATTAATGATGAAAATAATGTATTTACTTTAATATCCCAAATAAAAAGTGTCTATTTAACTATGTTGGTGTTTTATCCTCTTTAAATGAAGATTTTTGAGTTGTACTTACCAAATTGTTATTCTTTAATAGGGGCATATTTGCAAACTTATATCAAGGGGGGATGGGGGGATGATTGAGTGTAACATGGCTAGGGCACAAACAAGTAAGAAACAGACTCTCAACCTTACAGGGGTTTCACTGCGCTCCTTTTGCCAGCTTAAGTCCTTCAACACTGGGCTTCGCTAGTGTCACTGCTGGGTGATAATAGGACTAACCGCAGCGATCCTAGTGGTGAAGGACTCAAGCTGCCAAAAGGAGCGCAACTATGTTAACCTGGAGGTTGAGTATCTGGGTATATTATGGGCTGGAAGCTGTTGGGGCCAGTATGAGTGGTTTGTTATGGTTTTAAATTACTCATCACTAATTAAATGCATGGCCCTACTTGTGACCAAGGCACTTCATTTCCAAAGAGCCTAATATATTTTATATATAAATTAGCCTACCAATTTGTATGTGTAACTTAATTTTTAGGTGTCAAAACTTCTGGTGGGCCAAAATGGCATTTTGTCCACTCCTGCCGTGTCTGCCCTGATTAGAAAGCATGGAACCAATGGGGGGATCATCTTGACTGCCAGTCACAACCCCGGCGGTCCTAACAAAGATTTTGGCATCAAGTTCAACATTTCAAATGGAGGTGGGTGATTATTTAGGGGGTTGAAACACGTCCAGTTTATTTGCTTGCTTTAGTACTGTAGCATCCTCAACAACAAAGTCCTACAGTAGTGCTAATCTCTGTGGTGAAGCAAGGCTAAACACTGATCTAAGGGAACGTTGTTTGTTTTCAGGGGGTGATTAGAAGAATATAGAAGGTAGAATTAATTTAAATGTGTATATATCTTTAATTGAACAATTATTAAAATTATTTTTGCTAAAGTTGGGTGTGTTTTTGTGTTACCAGGCTTAGCCATTGTACTTTTTAAATTTTTTTTTTTTAGAAAATGCTGATTGAATAGATACTCCAAATAAAATATCTTGTATGAGTGATGCTTGGAAAGCTGTGATTAATATAAAACACTTTCCAGATTTTTCACATCTTTTTAATTAAGATACGTGTTCATAAGGTGTGAGCACAAATTTTCAGAGATAAATTCACTTTTAATAAAACTCAAAGGGCTGTATTCTGAAAAAGATTAGTGAATTAAAGGATTCTACTAATAGCCTAGCATATTAAAAAAAATTACTCTGCCCATTATCCAGCATGAAATACTAAGAAAAGAATGAAAGACAATCTATTATAGTTATAAGGTTAAACAATGTCTTTTGCATCTTTTAACAAATCTACTTTCCTTGAATTTTTTTTTGTTTGAGACTGAAGAAAACCTATAAAAATCTTTTTGACTAATTTATGAATTTTTTTATTTGTTTCTGGTTTGAAACTTAATTTAATGGGATTTCAAAGAAACACTCTCAGGACATGCCACACGAATTTGACCAAACAATATTGAATGCAGTTCATTTTCTTCGTTTGGGAAAATCAGACAAACATTTAATCAATTTTCTCATCCTTTCTCAAGGTGAATGCGACTGTGTTTCCCCGCCTCATCTTACTCTCTTAAACTAACTCATTGGTAACCCCTTGTTAAAAAAAGATACAATTTCAAAATGTTTAGCGTATGGCCTAAGCCAAACCCTAGATGGGGGCTAGAAAGTTATTAAAAATGACTGATTGAACTTATATTATATTATAACTGGGTTAATTTGATGCTAAATTATTCACATCTCTAGTATTATAATATAAAACTTGGTTGAATTTGCTCTAAAGACATTAACACCAGTTCAAACAAATCTATTTCTTTTCTCACACTCTGATAGTGACTACAGTGCTTAGGGATTAAATGGCTCACTAACGTCGGGGTTCCCTGGTCTTTTGTAGGCCAGATATGCAATACCTAGATTTTGTAATTGTAGACTTTACAAAAACATCCCTTTTGGTCCTTCTCTTGTAATTTATTCCAAACTATTGCCAATCGATTGGTCGGTTTATTGGCTGTTCTATATATATGATTGATGTGGTTTTTGTTGTTTTTCAAAACTTTATCTTTGTTAAGTTTGAATTTGCAAGTTTATAATCCTGGTAATTGATTAAATGACTTCAATTTCACTGTTGTTCAAACCTTTTGTAACTACAACCCTAATCTAGAGTTGGTTACAAATAATACATGAGGGAGGATATCAAAAATTCTAATGCAAAGTAAGAAAAATATCATAATTTATTCTCCAAACAAAAACAAATACTTTAGATTGAAATACAGGCGTGTCGTTGATTTGACTGCAAATATTGATTGATAACTAAAGAGAGAAGCTCTTAAATAAACAACACCAAGCAAGATATTTACAGGGAGAAGTTCCAAACACAACAATACACAAACCCACTTTAATAATTACAAAGTTAAGCCCAAAGTTAATATATGTATTATGAGTGAAGCTCAAAAGAATTAATACTAACTTGCAACATCAGACGGTAGAAGCCCAAGAAACATTAATAACACCTAACTAAAGCATCTAATTGGAGAAGCCCAAAAGCATCAATAACGCCCAACAAAATATTGAATGGGAGAAGCTCAGAAAAAACAATACGTAAAAGCATTTCTATATTATTATATTAAAGATATATCATAAATATCTAGAAAATAAAGTCAAAAGTCAATTCATTATAGTAGAAGCCCAAAAACAACATTATTATTCATTATATACATTTCTCAAGTTCAAAAGGTTGGATGTTAAGATTCCAGTGCTATAGTTACATTTGGTAGAAACAAACTGTCGTAACAATACGGTCATAATAACGGTGAAATATGTAGCGGGATAAGCCCAAATTTTCCATGCTTACATGACGTTGACGTTGGTAGATGAGTTCAATCACTGCTACCAAGAAAGTCTATTTGGTGATAATTTGCCAGTATACACGGTATAGTCAAACACAGTATAAAATAGTGACATTGAAGCTCTCCAATCACAATACAGGATGTCTTGGAATATATATAAACTCTGTTCCCTTAATTCATATCACGTGCTCCAATCAGAACCTACGTTTCAAACTTTAATTCAGCCCTCAGCCATGTGTTGCGACTTTAATTCAGCCCTCAGCCATGTGTTGCGCTCTCCATGTGAAACTTCTTGATGTCATGTGCTCTCCTGGCTCAAACTCCGGTAAAGCTGGCTGTTGCCTAGGTCCACGCTAGGCCGCACAACGACCCAATCCCAGCGCTTGACTCTTGCTCTTGGTTCCAATCATGCCCACACAGTGCACAACCAGTCTCGCGGTGGAAGATGTTGCTTGCTCCATTTTGCCATTCTGTAGGCCTCCCGCAAACTTAGTTCAAGAGGCGCAGTAGCGCACTCCTTCAAAAGAGTTGTAAGCTGGGATCCAACTGCCAATAGTGGCAGGATCACATGGGTGCTAGGAGGTGGCGGGAACTGTAGAGCCGAGCCTGGGCTATTAGGGTTGCAGAGTCACCAGCCGGTGGTGCGACGGCCCAGCGAGACGGTGGAAACAGCAGATCACAGGGGAAACCATGTTAAAATGGGCGCAACGCTTTGCTTTCTCTTTGTAAAGCTTGAATTCTTAAGTTTATTATCCTGGTAATTGATTAAATGAATGATTTATTGGTATATCTCTAGGCCTTTCCTCTTATGTTGTTTTTTTTTGTAGCACATTAGATCTTCTCAGCCTTTGTATTTGGTTAGTCCTTTGTTACCACAAGGAATGATTTTTTAGCTTGTTTTGTTCTTTTAGAGTTTAAGACCCAATTTGTTTTAATAGGTTCTCAAACTAATCATCACTATGCCATCTGTGTATGTGATGCACCACAGGAAAAGGGACCTTAACTTACCCCAGACAAATTTTGCTTTTTAGATATAAAGAAATGTATGCTCTTTAAGATGGTGTTTTTAGAATTTTTCTATCATTACTCATAATTTTTTCTATTAATATTTAAAAATGAAGTTTTAAAAACACTGGGTTTGAGAAAACTAAGGTTAAAGCTAACTTGTAATTAGAGTAAGTAAACTTAATATTTATTCCTTCCTTATTCTGCTTGCAATGAACTCATTTTATTCAGTTTTTCTTGCTGAATTCAGCTATATATATGAAATGTCTTAAATAGGAAATGATAGCCTGCTGCAAAAGAAAATTAATTGTAACTACAAAGAAGAAAACCCTTTTTGCGGAAGTAGAACTAAGTTTTCTTTTTTTATAGGCCCTACTAAATTTAATTACCTCTTGAAATTTTCATTCAAATTTTAGATTAAGCTCTAGCTGAATTCTTCTTGAATTAATCAGCAATGCTAAAAAAAAAGATTTATTACTGCACTGAAAGGATTTAATTAAATTTAAAAACAAAATTTGAACGAGAAAAGTTTATTATTTTATTTTACATTAGGGCTACCTTATTAAAATTTAGTTAAAACACTTTTTAATAAAACTAGATAGTTGATTATATTTATTGTTTGGAGTTTTATATCAATTTTTATAGTACAACGAAACTCTAAACAAAAACAAAAATAATAATAAAATAACACCACCACCATCAACACCACCAACAAGGGCATGTATTAAGACAAAAAATGTCGCCCCTGAAAAATATTTTCCGGAGGTGAACTACATTAATAACAATAAGGATAACTACAATAGTAACAATAAAGAAAAGACTTAAGGTAGCCTACTAAACAGAAACTAAACCTAACTGAAATTTTAGAAAAAAAGACAGTAGGATTAGGTTTTATATTAGCCTTATCCTTCGAGCTGTTTCTTTTGATTTAGCAGATGACGAGGAACCTCCTTTTTTCTTGTATATAAATAATGAAAATAACACTTTTTTTTTTTACTTTTTCTGGGTTAAAGGAAATGGGACCTTAACTGAGACCATAAGAAAACCATTTGTAAGTTAAAGTTCGATTTTATAACGGCACAGCTGTACTAAAATGTATTTTTACCCTACCTAGCGATTGATTTTAGAACTAATAGTGACTGGAATATGTTCAGAATGAATATAGATAGTGATACGAGTTAAAAACCAGAAACATTAAAAATCAATCCTACAGACAAAAATCAGCTGTACTGAACATTAAAACTCAAGTAAGCTAAGGTCTCTTTTCCTGTGGTGTATCAAATATGTAAACAAAATCACCTCCTCACTCAATCTAATGAAAATGATGTTTGATAAGACTAATAAAGCTAAATAAGTTCCTTTATAGCCTTCGATTCTCCATCTTGTACAATAATTTGCACTTGAATTATCTTCAACGAAAGATAAATTTGAAAATGCAATTTTGGAATTACATACCTTTCTTGCTAAAGGGAAAAATCCATCTGAGTGACAAAGCTATTGAACAAGAGGCATTTATGTTGTCGTATGTTTCCTTTATTGCTACTTATAATCCATTGTTTCCTGACTCAACATTGTTTAAGCCTAAACAAGCTGAGCAATCACACCGTGAGCCTAATATCCTTTATCGGGTGGTCCTACATTGTCAGGAAAAATTATTCTACCTCCTCTTCCACTGGATAGCTTTGGTGGCAATATTTCTCAGTGTCCTGAGTTCCATCATTTAGTAGAACTTAATAATGAATAACAAGATGTTGTCAAATTCTCTATTATAAAGTCACATCTGAGTTAGGAAGCACTTTCTTTGGTGAAAAATCTCACATTCGAGAAAGGTGATTTTCATGCTGCCTTAAATGCACTTAAGGCTCGATATGAAAACCCCTAGGTAATTTGTAATTTCCATCTAGATAAACTTCTTAATTTCCCAGCCCTCTCGAAACATTCTCTAACTCAACCTAGAAGATTACTAAGCAATTTAAATGAACATTTAGGGGCGCTACTACGCCTTTAGAATTTGCCTGTAGATAAAATGGGACACATTGTTACTATTTATCTTGGGTAACAAACTTGACCCTTCAACTAGGAGACAATGGAAAATTGCGTCACAGGACACATAATTTCCCACCCTAAAGGATTGTATTCATTTTCTAGAAAGAGTACGTCAAATTGAAGATACCTTATCACCTACATATACTTGTAAATCATATGGTATTCAAGATCTGGACAAGCCTAGGCAAAAGGGTTTCCATTCCTTTGTGATTGGCGCGAAAGGCTCCCCAAATACTAAAATAATGCCACAGAACGCTCATGTTGATTACCTAACTGAGATGATGGGGGCAACCAAAGTATCTCTTATTTAAATAATCCCCTCTATCGTTGTCAAGTGTTCACTAAACTAACTCCTACAGAGAGGTTTAAATTAGGAAAACAAAGAAGACTTTGTATTATTTGTCTTGGTATTTCACACGGCAGCAGTTTGTCGTTTATATTGATAGTTTGTACTCGATGCAAGTCAAAACATCATTCACTATTACATTTTGAGAAAAGATCTCATGGGAACAATTGAAGCTGATTTTTTTATTTTTCAATAAAAGAATTTTTCACTTTTCATTTGTTGTTTATTAATGCAGGTTTGTAATAATTTAGTTGTAATGAAAATAATAAATAAATTTACAAAAGTTTTGGTTTAATGTTGCATTATATGTTCTGAAATAAAAATTTATTTAAAAAACTATTTATATTTTCTAGAAACCTTATTATTTGAATAAAACCAAAAATATTTTTAAATTTCATTGTAAAGAGATCTGTTGAGTTTTAAATTTGTTACTTTTGCCAATGAAGCTTAATTATTATGTTAAATTACCGATAAAAATGATAAATTTCCAAAAGTTTATCACATTTGCCAAACTCTTTGGTAGCTTTGTACAATTAATAGGAAATATGCATACTTTTCAATTAATCACATTTACATTAACATAGACACATTTTATTATCATATATTATAACAATTTAAAAGGGCAGAAATGATATTGAAGTTGCAAATTTTCAAAATGACCTCTATCAACACCAATGCATCATTGACAACGATGTGTATCCATTTATTGTTTCTAGCAGAATAGAAGCACAGGCATTTTCAATTTTGTGTCTCATTTCCTGCAGTGTTCTTAGTTTTGTGTTTTTACATAGTGTTCTTTAGATTCACCGACTGGTAAAAGCCCAGTGGTGGTAAGTCAGGAGATTGAGGTGGATACTTCACACTTCCTCTTTTTCCTATCCATCTCCCGGTGAAAGTGACATCGAGGAAATATCTAACATAGATGTGGTAGTGGTAATGTACCATCCTATTAAAAGTATCACTTTTCATCCCAAAACAAATCATTTAGAGGAGGTAAGGCGTTGCCTTGCAACATTTTTAAGTAGGTATCTGAGACCTGTGACATTCGATTGAAAAAAAAAATGTCCCTATCATTCCTCAGGAAGACACCACACTAATATCTCTGGTAAATTAACTGGTGGTTGTTCCATTACATGTGGATTTTTGGTGGCCCATTGCACACATTTATGTCGACTTATATTAACATTACTTGTTTAAAAGTGGCTAGAGCAGACCAAACCATTAAATCTTGAAAATCTTCCCTTTCTTCACACATGTGCAAAAACTACTCACAAAAATTAAGTCACCTATCTGGACCATCTTCATTCATTCCATTAATTAAGTCTTAGAATATACTGCTTCCATTTCACATGCCGCAAAATGCGATAAATACTGGATTTACAAACCCCATTTTTGCAGGACATGGTCTTACATACTTTCACCTATTTGGGGATTGTATTTGTGTCGTTAACACTGACACACTATTTTAACTGCCCGTTGACATTCTCAGTTTTACAGACCATAATTTGCTCACATTTTGCACTGTTCCATCAGCATCAAACTTGTCATGCAATCTTGCACTTGTTAGTTGTGCTGTTGTTTCAAATTCACTTCTCCAACGTTTTTGAACCTCAATAACATTCTCTGCTTTCCAATAAGACTTAAGAATCCACTTACATTGCTCAAACTATAAACACTGTTCCACCATTTTCATTTACATTGTTGTAATACCATCTGGAGGAATGTACCACTACTAAACTACTGAAGGCACAGGTAAAGCACTGCTATCTACTATTCATAATATCATTTCCATGTTATTCCCATTGTTATATTTGATAATATCATTCAAAATATATCTATATTTTATTAGGACACACTGTGTTCATATATGGTGAACCTTTGGTATAATGCATGTGTGCGTACATGTATATATATATATGTGTGTGTGCACACACATGCATTATACCAAAGGTTCAGCATTCAATACCTATATGGGGGCATTTTACTAAGCTCACATATCAATGCTGTTCAACGGGGTAGCATCGAGAAATTTCATGAACTGATAGATTTTTTGAAAAATACTTAAAATATTTTAAAAATTAGTTCACTTTCTCTTTATATATAAATTAATTATTTTTTTAAGATAATTAATGCCCAGGAAAAGATAGAAAGACATTAGTGTCCACAATTTTGGAAAAAGAAAAAAATTATTTACAATGTTTGATGGTTCATTTACAGCTGTCAGAATAGGGCCAGTATGTTTTGCAGGGACTATACGGGTTCCATCCTTACTCTTTAATAATTACAAACATATTTTACAGGTCCAGCCCCAGACAATGTGACAAACCAGATATTTGATTTGAGCAAGAACATTAAAGAATATTCAATAGTACCAGACTTGAAAGTGGACTTCAGTAAAATTGGAAAACAAATGTTCACAGTGAGTTTGTGTACCTAACATTGTTTCACTCAAAAAAGCATTGTTGTCATAGTTCTCTTCCCTTGCCATGGCCAGAGCATGGTCAGTTTTACTGACATCACTGACCCAATTTGGCTGTATAAAGATTTCAATAGCTAGTCAAATGGAGACATATGCTCATAGGGTCTAATTGTTTCGGTACCTTGTACTACACATTTTTTTTAAAAACACTTGGTTAATTTTATAGGTACTTTATAAAATAATGTATAAAAGTGGGGGGAGGGGTGAAGGAACACAGTTCTAAAGTATTAATCCAAAAGATGCGTACATATATTTGTTGTTATAGAAATGTTTGGGAGAATAATTTTTTTGGTAAACTTTATCCTAGGCAAACTATTTAACTTAGGGGCTCAGGATGAGGAGGGTTAATTTTAACAAGTTGTAGTGAAAATTATTCAATGAGAGGAAACCATATATTTTGGTGGATATCTGCTCATTCAAACCATGACCTCTTGGATCAGAGTCTGGAGTGTTGGCTACATAGCTAACCCACTAAAAGAATGTTAGTCGACACCAACATAATATAAACTCATGCCTTAAATAATTAGGTCTACTTTGAGAATTAAGATTGAATGTTCACCTCAATGACAAATTGATTGGTATTCATACTCACAAGGGGGAGTTTTATGTCCTGGTGTTATTTTTAGATTTATTGATGGATGCAATCTAAAATATTAAAACTATATTATCTGGAACATTTGTTTATTTTTAGGTTGATGGCAATCCATTTACAGTCGAGGTGATAGACAGTGTGGAAGACTATCTTCAACTGATGAAAGAGATTTTTGACTTCCCCTCTATTAAAAATCTGCTCAAAGGTGGTGGTGCGAAGAAGCCTTTCAAAATATTAATAAACTCTTTAAATGGAGGTATGCAATATTTTGCGATTAGCAGGCTATACATTATTTATCTTTGCAGGCTACACTCTTAGGAGAACATATTAGTATAAAAGATACAATTAATTTTAAAACTGTTCTAGGACAAGTAATAGAACCCTAGATGTTCAGCCTTGGCACGTTAAGTCAAAGGTTCAGAGTTTTAAAAATGTTCTTGGACAAGTAATAGAACGCTAAACCTTCAGCCTTGGTGCATTCAGTTAAAGATTCAGGGTTTGAAAAATGTTCTTGGACAAGTAATAGAACGCTAAACCTTCAGCCTTGGTGCATTCAGTTAAAGGTTCAGAGTTTTAAAAATGTTCTTGGACAAGTAATAGAATGCTAAACCTTCAGCCTTGGTGCATTCAGTTAAAGATTCAGGGTTTGAAAAATGTTCTTGGACAAGTAATAGAACGCTAAACCTTCAGCCTTGGTGCATTCAGTTAAAGGTTCAGAGTTTTAAAAATGTTTCTTGGACAAGTAATAGAACGCTAAACCTTCAGCCTTGGTGCATTCAGTTAAAGATTCAGGGTTTGAAAAATGTTCTTGGATAAGTAATAGAATGCTAAACCTTCAGCCTTTGTGCGTTAAGTCAAAGGTTCAGGGTTTGATACCCATATGGTTGCATTTTTCAAAGCTCACATGCTGTTCAATAAGACAATATTGAGGTACCATTTCATAAAATGATTTAGATATTTGAAAAACACTTAAAATATTTTAAAAATGAGTTCTCTTTCAATAAAAGTGCATACCGGTGATTAAAATAAAATAAATAAGTATTGTAAAAGGGGATAGAAACATATAAAAGGGAACAAACACAATATCCAAAAGCCACAATGTGTCTTTTCCCTGCCAAATATATTAAAAATGTTTAAAAAAAAGTTATCCTTTAAACTTGATAAAGGCTAAATAAATAACTGTTTAAAAAAACAACCTAATAACACATTTCTGGATTTATAAATCCACAAAAATACATATTTGGAAATTCTAAAATATGTGTTCATAAATATTTATTTCTAAAATGCTCCATGGTTTTGTGGTTTGAAAGGATAATACAGCTTTATATATTTGTTATTTTATAAAACATGTTTTTTAATTGATAGTTACTGGCCCGTACGTGCGTCGAATATTCATTGACGAATTGGGCGCCCCAGTGGACAACACAGTGAACACTGTTCCGCTGGAAGATTTTGGAGGCCTCCACCCAGACCCTAACCTCACCTATGCTGCTGAGCTGGTGGAGGCTCTCAAGGTCGGGGACTATGACCTGGGGGCTGCTTTTGATGGTGATGGGGTAAGTTCTGCAAATACCTGCACCCTAATCAAAAGTCAGTAAATTTAAACCTTATTAGTAGGTGGAATATTTTGCATATACAGTAGAGTCTCGCTAATCCAACCTTCGGTTATCCGACATTCCGTTTAATCTGACATCCTCATGACGCAATCTACACCGTTGTTGCAGTATGCGCATGCATATTATTCATAAACCCTGTAGAATGGAGGAGGCTCACTAACATTGTACCCAGCACAATGGGAACTATTATTATTATTATTATTATTATTATTATCACTATTATCATTATTATCATTATTATCATTATCATCATAATAATCATTGTTATTATCATTATCATTATCATTATTATTATCACTATCATTATTATTATCACTATCATTATTATCATTATTTATTATTATTATCATCATTATCATTATCATTATTTTATTATTATTATTTTTATTTTTATTATTTATTATTTTTTATTATTATTATTAACAACCTTGGGGCACTTGTGTTTTATCTGTTAAAGAATCAAATTAGTTTGCAAGTCATGTGTTAGTTTAATGTGTTGGCCCAAAACTTGGACTTAAATAGAGTAAATACTGATAGTAAAAAATATTAATTTAAAACGTGTACCGATTTTCTTCTTTACCAGCTTTTTATTGATACATACTTTTACCCCGCACACCACACTACTGGGCCCATACCACTATGCCATTGTGTCACAAGGCTGACCAACAAATTCCATATATCGAACTTTGCCACTTGGGAACTGCCATTCATTATTTTACGACTAAGACCAATCCACTTGTATAAAAAACAAAGCAAGAAGACTTAAACATATATTTATGAATAAGTTTAATGTCCTGCAATAAATTGGGAAGATACAACAGAACATACTTATGTACTATAATGCACTGTAACAATGGGCACTAAACAAATTGTTATGTCTCTGACAGTTTCACTTTGCACAACATGTGGCCAGACCCATACCATTCTAGTCTCTGACAGTTTCACTTTGCACAACATGTGGCCAGTCCCATACCATTCTAAAAACTAGAGTGGGCCACACTCAACCTCCACGATTCCTCTGGTACTTTACGTCCATGATGTCACCAGAATGCAGAACACACCGATAATATTAACCACAGGTGTGATACAAATTATTACATGGGAAACTGTCTCCACATACTGTGGATTCACATGCTCGCTGAATAAAAAATTGGAAAACCGTAACAGAATCACGTGACAAGTTCTAAACCAATCACAAGATGTCCACCTCATTGGCATGAGCTGTTCTGCTGAAGTTTCTACTTCGTCTGCTCTGCCTGAGACCTTCGGCAAGGGAGACCCAATCAAATCTCCAAACCAACCATCTCAAATCGGTGTGCACAGTATGCATTTGAAAGAACATGCGCCGTAGAGCTAGACGCAAGCAAACAGTCAACATACAGCGAGTGAATTGATGCTCCACTCAAAACATATTCTGCGCACTATTTTCAGCAAACGTGTGACTCAAGCTTTACTGAATCACAATTTAAATTTAGAAATGCTGGCCTTGATTTCAAAGTATCTGTGCCATGTTAAAATTAGTGGTGAAACAAGAACCCACATCACTTAAGTGTCCCTCAACCCCTTTCAACCAACAACTTCTACTATGAGATTATTTAATCAGGAAAGTGTTTTGATACACCATCAGTGTTAAAGCCATTGAACCATAATGACAGATTAAAATCACACACTTTTTTTTACAGGATCGCAACATGATTTTAGGAAGAAAAGCTTTTTTTGTGACGCCCAGTGACTCACTGGCGGTGTTGGCAGCTAACCTTGATACCATCCCTTACTTCCAGCGCACAGGGGTTAAAGGATTTGCTCGTAGCATGCCTACCGCCGCTGCTGTTGACAGGTACGACTGGGACTCATTCTCTTATCATTAAAAGAATATTTGTGTTACTGTGTGATTTTCTTAGGCAAGCTGTTACTACCGATTATAGTCAACTCTGAATTACTCTTATTTTACATGGTCACTCTCTACTTTAGACTGAGATAAAAGTACAACCTTACTTGATGACCTTAAGGCAGGGTGGAAGAGCGCGTGAGTTAAGGTCTATATTTTTGTATGTTTTGACAGCAAAAACGCTTTTAGCTAAGATTTAAAAAAAATTGCTTGAGTAACTACATATAGTTTAATTTGCTACATATAGTAATCTTAAAAGTTCTTGAATATTTTTTATGGGCATTGCAAAATTTAGACTCTTTCTTTAAAAATGTTGTTATCTAGTGCCACTATGCTCATAACAAATATTCAAGAACTTTTTAGATTGATATGTGTAACAAATTAAACTAAAAGTATATACTGGAGCTATATTATATCTATTTTGACCAAAAAAGTTTTTTGTTTTGAAAACAACAAAAAATATTGACCTAAACATGCTTCCCCTTTCATCTCGTCCCACCCCACATTATTACATTGTTTCATTATTTAAATATAGGGTTCTTTCTGAGCACTGGCCTAGCCAAGGGGGGGTTTCAGGGTTGAAACCCCCTCCCCCTGCCCCAGACCTCGCTACCCACCTACCTCTTTCTCGTCCCTAAAGCTGTTGAGATCATACTTG
Organism: Timema bartmani; assembly: GCA_902151455.1. Taxonomy (NCBI): domain Eukaryota; kingdom Metazoa; phylum Arthropoda; class Insecta; order Phasmatodea; family Timematidae; genus Timema; species Timema bartmani. The sequence goes on along the minus strand of CABFWB010003477.1, from coordinate 60,827 downwards.
AGGAACTCTACAAATGAAGACAGACTTAATGAGCTTCATACATCCAGAGGTGTCAGTTACGAACCCATATGGAAAAATGTCAGATCTGGCCCAGTTATGGACCACTTATGGCCAGATTTTATCTTTTCACATGGGGAGGATGAAGTTCTCAATAAACTTTCTATGAAGCCAAGGAAAATTAATTTAAGACTAAAGTGATTTAGTTCAAAAATGATTTTGTAAGTTAATAGTTAGTGCAAGTTGGTTATTTGAATTTTCAGATTTTAGCTCATAAAATAATTTTATAAATCAAATTTCCAAAATACAACTTATTGAAACTTGCATGTTTGTATATTTTAGCAGTATGCATGGATAAAAATGTGTTCATAAAAACTTAATAATCATAATAATTACAGAATTATGACAATTTTTTATAAATTTTAAATTATTTTGGATATTAATGTATTTATTTTGATGCATTTGTATTTTGCAGTACAAATTTTCCTGCGGGAAAAACCAATGGACCCCGCTTAGTTGGTCAGTAAAACTACCCCCCCCCCTCCCCCCCC
>CABFWB010003477.1:0-58030 GCA_902151455.1 Timema bartmani | reverse complement strand
AAAACTATATATTATATAAAAGTTTAGCCTATATTTATATATTATTTTCTTTCACTCTATTATTATATATATATTAAAACTCCTAAATTTAATCCTGTTCAGAGATTGTTCATTTAATTGTTTAACTTTGTTTAAGAATTTATGTAATACCATATATTTTATTTTGTCATATTAGCATTATATTTATTCGGATATCCTTAGGTAGGTTTGGGATGTAGTAAAAGGGAAACAATAATGATAATAATAATAACCCACAAAAGTTTCAACAATTGTTGTTTTTATTGTAATCTCAATTAGTAAATTTTGTTTTAATGATCCATTGTATTTAAATTGCTAATTTTTATTTTTTTTATTTTAAGTACTCTCAACTCTTGTGGAAACTTACAGCACACCATTGTAACATTGACATTGTAATATCTAGGTAAACGTTCTCCAACCACACCCAGTGGTCTCGAGTTTTTAGAGTCATCGTGCATTTGTTCAAATTAGTCGAGCTAAAGTTTATTTGTATTTATTATTTTTTTTATTTTTATTTTTTCATTATTCTTTCTCCTAGTTTCCAGGAGTGGCGCCCAACACATAAATTTTTATTAATCTCAACGTTACCTTTTTGTTGATAAGACACAATAGTACTTTTTTTTTTTCACAATATCAATACATCAGTTTAGCCTACCACCATTCTTAACAACTTATTTCATTTGGTAAAATCGTCTCTCTTTCATCTCACAGACTATAGTTGATAGTATAGTAAATCATTCAGTAAAGAGAATGAACAATATGATCCAGAATCAACTGAACAAACTTTCCACACTCGTCATCAAGGCGCTAGCCAATGCCTCCATTCCCCCACTCATAGGAAACAAACCATCCCTTGCCTCACTTTATGGTCTACTCACTCCCTCTCGTATCAAACTGGCTATAACCAGCCCAACTGCGCGTTCTCCAATACATGTAATAGAACTTAACCACACCAACCAAGGTATGAACCTGTCCGACCAATCACTCACTCCAACTGAAATAGATGTTGTATCCAGAGGCCTAACATTTTCATCGTCACCACCTTTGATCACTTCGCTCTGATGGAAGATGTCGTTACCTATGCCAGGAACCTGAGGTTCAAATACTTCTTTGAGAGTAACCAGTTCAACCAAGATCAGGACAAGATGGCAGATCCAGCCAGCATGCCACCCTACTACTGAGACCCCCTCCATTACCCTTGGACCACCCATTATAACATCACATTGCTTATGTCTTGGCCAATGTGACGGAGCCATAATTTCCAAATTCCTTATCCACATACCATAACCTCAATATTGATGAAAGAGAAGCCTTGTCAAGGCCTAAAAAACAATCAAGTAATAATGATCCTAAACAAACCTGCCTATATCACAGAAGAACAACGACAACTTGCTGATGGAAATACTTAACAATAAACTCAACCATGACTCTACAAGAGAACACAACAGTATCGTCAAGAATTTGTTTCAAGTACATGGAGCACATCAGGGTCCCTCTACCAAATCATTAGAGCTCCTCACATCCACTAATCCATCCACCCCCACTCTACCTCCTGCCCGAAATTCACAAAAAGGAAAGACCTCCACCAGGTCACCCCATTGTTGCTTGTTGTGGGGCCCCCAACCGAACTAATTTCAGCACTGGTCGACTCTCATCATCAATCCCTGGTCCAACAACCTCCCTCACACATTAAGGACATAAACCACTTTCTCACCCGATTACAAGACATTAAAAACAAAATCCCCACCAATCAATGCGTTCTTAGTCACCATAGATATCAATTCACTCTACACCAACATACCCCACACCCAAGGACTTTCTGCAGTGGAACACTTTCTCGACAAATTACCACCAAATTCTAAGACATCCACTGCCTTTCTAGTGGAATCCGCCAACCTCATACTTGAAAAGAACAATCTCCGTTTCTGGATATACACTACTTCCAAATTTGAGGGACGGTAATGGGTTCACATATGGTCCCTTCATATGCTAACCTCCTCTAATTTAATAAATCATTAGTTAAATATAATTTAAATACAACACTGTCCATCTGCCATGAGTCAAGACACAAGTTTAAACAACAACTACAGAATCTAATCAATAAATCAAGAAACAGGCAAGAACAGTATCCAAGTGACCATGATCTACCTCTAGCCATGCTGCCATAATTCACTTAGTGCTTTAATCTCTTCTGCTGAAGAAGGGGACTGATATACCCTGAAAATTACATAATTTTGTTTGTTGTTGTTTTTTTAATTGTGAATTTTGAGACCTACAGTTTTCTGATAAGTTTGTAGGCCTTGGCCTCCTTTCATTGTTTAATTTAAAGTTTTAAACTAATGTTTTAGGTCAAGGGCAAGGAAACTATTTTTCTGGGGAGCACTAAAAAAAGCAGGAACTTATGAGAGCTGTAATGAAAATAGAAACAAGTGTTTAATTATACCCCTTGATCATTTAAGATTATCATATATTTATTATTATAATTCCTGGTATTTTAAAATGATGTCTACGACTGGATCTATAACACATATTATCTAGAGAGCACGTGTACAAGTGAGGGAAACAATGGGTCAATATGCAGGGTGTATTTTAATTGGTGTCAAATATTCTAGGGGCGTATTCCCATCCACCAAACATCAAGAAAAGTTCATATAAACATGTGCCTAGAAATGCTTCGTTTTGGAGTTATTAAAGGTTCTCCTCAAAGAAGGATTGGTAGCGGGGGATCCAATGAACGGCCTGCTTAGTCACCAGATCTGAACCGGGTGGATTTTAAAAAAAATTTATGGTGTCATTTTAAGTCCATTGTTTACTCAACTCTTGTTCCTGATGTTGACGTTTTAAGAGGATGTATCGTAAGTGGATTTGACAGATTATGACAAAGCACGGAACACAAGCTCAGAGGGTGCATCGAAGAAGAGGACACCATTTTGAACAATTTTTGTAACAGAATACTCTATATTCTGGTGTTTTAGTTTGTTTCTGTTAAACTTTGTCTTGTTTAATCGCATTTCTTCTTCTTTGTATTAATTATTACTTGAACGGTAAAATTCTTCCTACCTCAGACACTAAGCGTTTCTAGACCCATGTTCATATGATCTTTTATAAATGTTTTGTCGGTGGGAATATGCCCCTAGAATATTTGAAACCAATTAAAATGTGTGTGTGAATATATGCCAAAGGAAAAGTAGATTGTTAGGGAGAGTTGATTCTACTCTTACTAAAAGTATCAGTAAAAGTTGATAGAGAATAAACAGATCAACTTTTCCTAGGAAGAGTTAACTATGCTTGCTGTGGTTTAGTAAAAGTTGATTCCGCGATGTTGCTCTCCACATGCGACTTCGCGCGCACATCTTTGTTTTGAATATTCCAGCTCTATTTGTTTACTGTTGTTTTCTAGGTTAGGTTTGGTTAGGTTAGGTTAGCTCTGCAACTCAAAGTGTCACAAATCTTTACCTTGCTGTAATAAATAATAAATATTTATATCTCTCTTTGTATCATAGAGGTTTTGCTTTTTTATTTGTTTTTTATTAGGTAGTAGACCATTTCCTTGCAAAAAGTCAACTTTTACTAACTCAAGGTAGTAAGAGTATACTTTCCCTAGGTACGGTCAACTCTGACTAGTAAATATTGATCGAAATTCATCACTTTTCGCTTTTAATCAACTTTTACTAAAAAGACCAGTAAGAGTCGACTCGGCCTAGGTAAAGTTGACTCTTACTGGAGAATCTACTTTTCCTGTAACACACATATATATATGTGTATGTATATATATATGTGTGTGTGTGTTACATTTTTTAATTATTTCTTGTTAAACAGCCTTTTCATCCAAGCTAACACTCATTAATTGGGGGTGCAAGTAGTAAAAAAATTGAGTTTGAATCAATTTTAGTAGCTGCTTGACCTCAACTCCAAGATTTTTTAACAACTTGAAAAATTTGATTACTTGTATGGAAATTTTGACCTTTTCCTTGAAAATTCTGAGTTTATTTAATTGTAGCCAATTTTAAGATATTATTTTTTAACAAATAGAGTCCCTCAGAATTTTCTTTTGTCTAATTAGAAAAAAAATTGCACAATTAAATTAAGTTTTTTCAAAAATTCTGATTTGTGTGATTATTAATTTATTTTGCAAAAAAATTTCATTCTAAAATAAATATTTTTGTACTTATTTATGGTTTATGCAGGGATTTATTACAGAAATTAAACTTGAAATATTTCTAGTACAAATATTGGTTTATACTGCTCAAACTTGAAAACAACACCATGAAACTCCAATAGCGTCATATTATTTTGATTTCGACTTCTCTTTGAATATTTGTCAGCTTCATTTTCGATTCAAAAGTAAAATTCCAGATTCGAGAATTAAGAGCTTCACCAATAAAAATATCCAAAGCTAATGTACTTAATTTTCTTTGATTTCCATCACTTTGTTCTGTTAAGTGACACAAATCTAAAATAAAAAAAATACATGCTGTGATAGTAACTGAATTGATCAACTTTGGGAAAATTTATGTTAGTCATATTTGCAATATAACATTTTGTAAATTATATTTAATAGTTAATACATATCAGACACCTTAGCTCAGTCGATAGCGTGTCTGTCTACTGAGCCAAGGGCCCTGGGTTCGATTCCTGGCATGGTCGTAAATGTATCATTGTTGAAATGTGGGTTTACTCTTTCATAGTGATAAACTAACGGCCAGTGACTGGATGTTGTGCCTGTCCTAGTCTTAAGATAGATTATAAGGCATTTGGAGCTATGACAGGCCTATCAAGCCGGTAGTGGAAAATATATGACTCGAGTAAAAAACTGACCCAGGCCCCCCGGCTGGATACAATAATGGATGTAAAGTAAAGTAAAGTTAAGTTAAGTTAAGTTAATACCTAAAGTTATATAGCCATGTGACATATTCTGTTTTTTTCCCAACATCAACTTTTAATTTTAATATTTGAACTTTGATTCGGCTTCAGGAATATTTCATAATATTCAATTTGACTTAACTTTGAATTAAAAAATTGGCGTTTGCACACCTGTGTATAAATTGTGGGTTCAGGACCGGGTCTGACCACATTCGAGAGAAGGATGGTATCTGGGCTGTGCTGGCATGGCTGAGTGTGATCGCCAAACTGGGCAAGTCTGTTGAGGAGACGCTACTAGACCACTGGGCAACTTATGGCAGGAACTTCTTCACCAGGTGAGTGGGATTATTGAGGGAATAGTAGCTCAGGGTTACCACACGTCTGATTGAAAACACAAGGAATGTCACAAAAAATAGGCTGGAATATTTGTGACTTTGGAACATGGCTTCACACAATTCAATTTTATAAAGAATGAAACTTTATTCTTAATACTATACTCTAAGATGTATGAAAAAAATAGTAATTTCTGATACAAAACTTTGATAACACAGGTAATTTTGTATTAATAAAATATAGCAACCTTGGAAGCTAAATACGCAAAATAGTGGTGTCTACTAACATTTCTAAATTCTAACCTTATGGAAATCAATTCTTAGCAAATTTGTTGTTTACCATTCTTATAGGTATGACTATGAGGACTGTGAAGCAGAGCCATGTAACAAGATTATGTCTCAGCTGGAAACACTAGTAACATCAAGCAACTTTGTCGGCAAGAAGTTCTCTTATCAAAACGAAACCTACATTGTGAAATCTGGCAGTAATTTTCTGTACAAGGACCCCATAGATGGCTGTGTGGCCACTAAACAGGTCAGATTACCACAATTTAAACAAATTATAATAATTTATACTTCATTTAATTAAATGTGGAAATATTCAAATATCATACTCGCCGCCTACAAATAGTATAGACCTCCCTCCATAAATTTTATACCTGCCTTCTGCTTGTGAAAACAAAAATATTCAATGTGATGTAAGGGTTAATTATTGCGATGTATTAGGTTAAATGTATATTTATTTTCTGATGCAATCTTAGCCCCCTATAAAACAGTATATACATATTATATGTTTAAAATTAGAGTTGGGTCAGATCCACTATCTTACTAATACAAATCTCGAATCCGAATCTTCAATTTACCCCCGAATTCAAATTTTGGAGAGAAAAAAATGAACTTAAGAGGAAATAGAAGTATGATAAAATAATATAAAATAAAAATAGTAACTAAATGTTAACACATATTTTCTTATAATCCATTCATTATAGCATTCATACATTCAGTTAAGTGTAATTTCCAGTCCAGTAATTCAATATTTAACTGAATGTATGAATGTTTCATTGAATGGATCATAAGGGGGAAGTAAACATTTAGTTACTATTAGTATTTTCTATTATTCTATTATAGTTATATTTCCTCTTATTTTCATAATTTTTTACAAGATTCAGATTCGGATTTGAGATTTGGGATTCGATGATAAATTGGTTATTTGAATTTGTAAAATAGTGGATTCAACCCATCTCTATAATAAAAACAATATAATATTTTTCCAGGGCATAAAACAATTGACGAAACATATTTGAACTTTGATTTGGCTTTGAAACTAGTTCAGATATTTGATTTGAGTTTGCTTCAAAATGAAAAGGTGGACTTCACACAGCCCTCCCCAAAAGATCTGTTTTGAAATATCCTAAATATAAAAATAGTGCAATGGATAATTAGCAGTGCTATAATGATGAGTAAGATCGAGGTTTGAATTTCATCTGGGTGCACTGAGGGGTGGTATTTACACCAAATCTCCCAGCTACCCTCCCAACCTTGACCTTTAGTAACCTAGGTGTTTATTGTTATAATTTCAATACTTTTTTATTGTTGATTTGTTTATAAGACATGTATCATTCTATTTCACTCCCAAGTATAAGCTAACTTGCAAACCAGAAGTGAGTGGATTATTGTAATTTTTATTCTGATGCTTTGGTCAGGGTATCCGGGTATGTTTCGAAGACGGTTCTTGCATTGTGTTCCGATTGAGCGGCACTGGAAGCTCTGGAGCCACTGTGCGACTATATGTTGACAGTTACGAGGCAGACCAGTCCAAGCACTCTGCTGATGCTCAGGTAAATAAACTTTAGTTTCTTTTTATCCTTTTCAAAGGGCTGTTCATACTTTTACTTGCTATTATTTATATTTTTAAATGCTACAGTATGTTCCAGTTTTGATTCTTGTCAGGAGAAAATAATTATCACTGTAAATTTGGGCGTTTTCCCTTTCCAAGGGTTAAATCAACAATTTGGGCTCTTGTGATTTTTTTACTATGTCAAGTAAGCATGCAAAACAAAGCTATAACAAACACATTTCAACCCCTTTCAATTATTTAACTAATGGTATTTATTTGGGGGATTTACTGTGCGTTTGTCTGGAAGGAGAGCGACTGGAAAGTATCCCCCCGAGTTAAAATAACTGGTTTGTGTGGTCTCATGTAAGATTAAAGATTAATAAAGTAGGAAGTACTCAACAGAGTGACCTCTGGGTCAAAATTCTTTGAAAGTTAATGTGGAACAAGAAGGTGCCGGTGAAAGCCAAGATGAGTCTACATAAGCTATACCTTGTCCCCAGCCTTGCGTACAGTTTAGAGACTTATACAATAAATAAGACAGAACTGAGCAAGCTGCAAGCACGTGAAATAATATTTTCAAGAAGCGCTTTGCAGAAGACATGAAGAGATAGAGTAAGGAATGAGGACTTAGAGAAGATTTAAGGGTGAAAGAAGCAATGAAGCATGGTGAAAGAATGGAAAACACATGCCCACCAGTTGTGTACATGGAAAGAGAGGTAGGGAACAGGAGACCAGTTGGACGACCCAGAAGGAGGTGGGTGGACCTGATAAAGGAAGATATAGAGAAGAAAAGAGAGAGTTGGAGAGGACTGATGTAAGGTGAGATGTTCCTGGACAGACAGCATTGGAGAGGAGAGAACATGTACAAACACCTTATTCGACAAGCTGAAGGGGTTTCATGATGATGATGATGATGACTGTATTTAATTATTATAGTCCTACACCTTAGCTCAGTCGGTAGCACGTTTGCCTACTGAACTAAGAATCCTGAGTTCAATTCTCAGCATGGCTGGAAAAAAAAATCTATCATTATTGAAATGGGTTTCCATTTCCTCATTGATGAATTAACAGGTGGGGGCTGGTTGTAGTGTCTGTTCTAGATTTAAATTAGTCTGTAGGTCATGTGTTGACATTATCAGTCAGTTCAAAAAGTGCACGCTAAATACAAAAAAAAAAAAATTAGGCGCTAATGAGCGATTTGTGTTGACATCACTTTTTGTGATTAGGGTTGTATAAATATGGGAGACAAAACAAATTCTGACTTTAAAATGCGGTTGGTTCCATTTCCACTATCAGAGAATCCAAGATGAAAATAACTCTGATACACAGTTTTATAAAAAAGATTCAGCACAGAATGCAATCATTAAGAGTTTAATCGAAGAATGGGAAGGGATAAAGAGAGTATGGAGGACTGTATAAGAATTTGCCTGGACAGAGGATAAGAAACTACTTATTTACAATAGAATAGCATGTCGTTGTCATACTTACTATCCTAACCTTGCTCTCCTACACCTAATTCCTACTATTGTACCTGCTTAGGTTATCCTGAAGCCCCTTGTGGAGATAGCCCTGGAGATGTCTCGACTGCGAGAGTCGACTGGCCGCCAGGACCCCACGGTGATAACCTAAGGTCAACTGTATCCTAGCTAGTGCTTTATCCCTTCTTGGTTCCTAGTAATGTCAGTGAATTTAAGGATCCTTTCAAATATAGAAACATCCACACATGTTCACTCATGTGTTAATGTATTACACAATTCATTATTAATTGTTTTTATTGTTTGCTCACTTTATCATTTTTGATGTTAAATATAATGTTGAAATATTTACTTTTGTCATTTACATTTTGTCGATCTTTAAAGCTATTGTGTAATGTATATTTAATTCAAATTTTGCCTAGATTTTCTTAGTCTTATTTAAGTAATGTGATTATCTGCATTATTTATGTAAGATTTCAATATAATTCAAAACTGCTGATTAGAACTATGGTATATAAAACTAAAATTAAAAAAAAATATATTTCTACACATTATTCAAGTAAGTAAATTTTATTTTGCGCACTTGGAAGGAATTTTATTTTAAGTTGGGTTGTGCTATAATGTGATATATTTTATTTTCAAACTTATTTTGTGTTAGATGTTTGAAAAAGGTTGTACATACCAATTACTTTGAATGTGTGTCATAGAAAGGCCAAATAGATTTATATTCCTTTAATAAAATCTTTGATATTTCCTTCTAACTATCCTTTTGTTAACTTAAAAGGTAAACATCGTGGCTCATTTAAAAAAAAAAAATTTTGCACTAATGATGTATGAAATAAGCACAAATAGGGGAGAGTGAAATTTTACATAGGTACTATTTATATAACTATATTCTCAAATTTATTTAATCTTAACTTATGGAAAAAAGTATTTAAAAAATAACAAGATTGTTGTCCATTGAATATTAAATTAATTTTAGTTAGTAAAAATTGTGTTTAACTCTCTTAAAGCTGCTGAGTATTATTGTATGGGTATTTAGTGTTTTGAAATCTTGAATAAAATAATACTTGTACAAGTATAAATTTTAAAAAATGGGCATATAATAATTTATAGATATTTGGATAGATTTATGTTCATCCTGAACTGCGAATTCTTAAATAAGAGTAAAAATTATATATTTATAATATTAGTTTAAAACATTTTAGGTAATATAAATATTGTTAACCCTCCGTTGGTCGAGCCTCATCTCGTAACGCCGTTGGTCGAGGGTGAGCGCCGTGCTCACCGTCAATCTGTGAACGTCCTATTCTTGTTATATTCATATCATTTCAGAATTTGTGGATCCTTTTTAATTATTTTTTGTACTTTTTTGATTGAGATGTTTTCATTTGTAATTTTTTATTAAAAAATTTAACGATCACAAAAATTACAAATAAAAATATAAAAAAATCTCACCAATTGTAGAAAATCACAAACTAGGTAAATAATTAACATCTTATACACAATTATTATAGGGTACTACACTTTAAAGGCCAAGTACTAGCATTTTTAGAACATATTAAACTATATTACTTAGAATAAATTATAAAATTCTTATACAAGAAGAAACTAAATTGAACTAAAAAAGGACAAATATTGAAGCTTAGTGAATACGTTAAGTGTTAATGAATCCTAATAGTTTTTCAACGTGAATCACTGAGCTTTGTTTACTCTAGTTTTTAGTCACTATTCTCAGAGTGTACGTCTGCATTTCCATGGCAGTTCTGGCAAATAGTGATTGTATGCTCACCACAGATAGGGAACTGGCAACTGGCACATCTAGATGCTGTTTAACGATTCTTCTTTTTTGGACAGTAACCACACTTGACCCTTCCTTGGCCTACTTGGGGTAATGCTGCTAGTTCATTTTGTGGTAAGTGAAGATGCTGGTGAATTTTCATTCGAAGATCTGTGTGAATACCGCTGGTTGAAGCTCTTCTAGTCATATGATTGTTGACTAGATCTAAGCCTAAAATTTTCAGGAACTTCCTTCGGGAAATATTTTCTCCCGTGTTGCTTCGGAAAATGATTTGGGCGTTGATTGCGCCGACATCAAGCAACGTGAAAAATATTCGAAGAGGCCACCTGTAGCAGACCCTTGCCACAGTATATTGGGCTTTTAACTTATCTACTACGTCTACACCACCTTTTGTAAGGTTGTAGAAGGTAATAGCACTTGGTTTCCTCAAGTCACCTGTAGTTTCGTCAATGTCATCGGAATCATGCATCGTTGAAATGAGTATTACATTTCTGTACTTTTTTGGTACATAAGACACTAATAAGGCATCTTCACCAAAAGCAAACAAACTTGAATTTTCTGGTCTTCTTCGAGAGTTCACAACTTCAGGTGGAATTTCTCGTTTATTTTTTCTTATTGTACCCACCACGGTTAAATTTTGTTGTCTAACAAGTTCGTTCACAAGACCGACCGAAGTGAACCAGTTATCTAATGTTATGTTACGTCCACTGAATCTAATTGGTTCTATCAACCTTTTTACAATACTAGTTGGTTTATTATCAGAGATAAATGGACCATCTGGTTGAATACCAACATATACTTCCATTTTCAATGTGTAAAACATCCGCGAATCTACCAATGAAAATATCTTGAGCCCATATTTTGCCGGCTTTTTAGGCATGTACTGCCTAAAACTACACCGCCCACGAAATGACTCCAGCATCTCATCAATTGTAACATATTCACCAACTGAATAATGGTCTTTACAGCGCTGAACGAAATTCTCGAATAATTCCCTGATAGGAGCTAATTTATCGATGGCTTTTCTTGCGGATCTTGTTTCCGCATCATCAAAACGAAGAGCCCTTAGCAACAAATAAAATCTTCTGTACGACATCACTAGACGAAAAATTTCAGGGGCTGTTGGGTCATTCGCCCATAAATCTTGTACAATACGATGAGATGATTTCATTTTCCCAGCCAAGTACAACAAACCTATTAGAGCTTTAATTTCGTCAATGTTGCTATCCACAACATCACTTTCTCGCGTATAGTTAGTTCTTAATTTACGTAGACGATCATTTGTGTAACGCACTATGTCTTCTAATACATTATCTGGAAAAAAAAGACACCAAGATTCATAAACAGTTTTAGCGTGTTGAGCAGTTCTCTTAACTCCAGGAGGATGTATGACTATGTTTCTTTGTCTCCGGCGTCTGCTGGCAGGAGGGGGATGAACGTTCCACAAAGTGACATTATCACGCCCAATATAATGTGGCCCGGAACTTTCGGGTTGATCTTGACCTATGTCATCCCCAGACACTTCAGAATTACTGTCATGTTCACTGTTGGCTGGTTGCTCTGCGTCTGAATCTTCGGAGTCATCTTCATCAAGTGAAATATTGAGGTCTTCGTCCGAGTCATCTAACAGCCATTGATTAATTTGACCTTCCTGATCCATTTTCAAACAAAAAATCACCGGAAATAATAAAATATAAAAATATACTATAGTAAGATTTTAAGATTAAATAATAACACGATTGGTCGAGGGTGAGCGCCGCGCTCACTAATATGACAACGTTCACAGAATGACGGTATGACAAAGACTGTAGGTCTCGCGTCATCTTATCTTAACTATGTCCCCACCCTAAACATTCCAACAGGCAGCTATACTGGGATTCATTGTTCCTACGCGGTTTCATCGCAAATGCGAGACGAATAAAAAAAGTAGTGAGCACTGCGCTCACCCCTCGACCAACGAAGGGTTAAAGAATGGTCTAGTCTGTTTGGATTGATAAGTTCAAGTTACAAACTTTAAAATAATGCCAACCTGAATTTAGTAAACTTATAAATTTTTATGTCTAAATAATAATATATAAATATTAAAAATCCTCTCGTAAAAACATTTCTTATATTAAGGAAGGTTAGAACTATAGGAAACTGTTTAGTAAATATCTACAAATGACTAACAATAATGCTTCAGCTTTATTTAATTTAGTGTGCTAAGATTAAGGCATAGAGCAGCTGTTTTGTGATATCTGAAAATTTTTAATAAATGAATTTGATCTAATCACATTCATTATCCAAGGTCAGATAACTTACTGTCTTATATTAAATAATGTCACAGTCCTGAAATAAGATTATTCTTGCCTTAGACATCAAGGATAGGGGCTCATTTAATTATTTCCAAAGTTAAACTCTCATTTGAATATTATATATTTATTAACACACCTGATTAACTAATGGCAAAAGAAACCTTTTGTTAAGGGTGAGTTTTATAATCAACACAATTATTTAAATGCGTCTATATGTAATGCAAATCAGAACAACACACATTATCCCTGTCTAAGAAAGCTGATGCTTGAAAATCAACACAAGAAATTAATTATTGTTTTAGGAATCAGCTGATATGAAAAGTACTTTGGTAAACACTCACATGAGGGAGTTAAAAAAAAAATTAAAACCTTAGTAAAATGTGAAATTAAAACTACCTACACAGAGGAGTTATCTTAAAACAGTTTTACGTTAATCATAGATGTGATTATTTGCATCAACTCAATTAAATGCTTTCCTTCCAAAAAATAATGAGTACAGATTTAACACCGATTGGTTTAAATTTTGTTGTCTCTGCTGTGGCATTTCAGATTTTTCCATTTTTTCAAAATTGTATGTTAATACAAATATTGTGAAATAAGTTAAAGTAGTGGTATTCAACCTGGGGTATGTGAAGACATCGTAGGGGGTACATAGAATTTAAAAAAAAAACACATGTATGTATATTTATTATTTAAAACTTATTATCTAATTAATTATTTTGAATGTAATTTATTTGGTTTATTTTAGATATAGATTATAGAATATGTATAACTTACAATATGAATGTACCACTTTGGGAAAATTTTATTTAAGGGTATGTGAACAAAAATGTTTGAATACCACTGAGTTAGAGAATATCTCAAAGCAATAAAAGGTTAGAGTAACTTTGCATAATATAAATGCTTATTTTAAAGACGGTAAGTAAAATAGTGTAACAAATACACCTTAAGGAAAAAAGTTTTCATACCCCTCATTATTAATGTGTTTTGCAATAATGAAAAAGTTTGACCTCATTTATATAGAATTTGATAAAAAAAAAAGATGGAATGAAGTACACTAAAATATTAATGCATCATTTCTACTTTTAAAATTTGTTGGTTGAAATATTTGTACAGTACTTTAAAAAAATTTATAAAATATGTTAATAAAATATTTAAAAATGAACATGAAAATATATCATGATAAATATAAGCATTCAACTATAAAAGTCCGATACCTTAGCTCAATCGGTAGTGTGTGTGCTTATTGAGCTAAGGGCCTCCAGTTTGATTCCCGGCATGGCCGAAAAATTTATCATTGGTGAACTGTATGCTCACCCTTTCACATTGATAAATTAACAGCCGGGGACTGGATGTTGTGCCTGTCCTAGTCATAAGTTAGATTATAAGGCATATAAAGCTATGACAGGCCTAGCCAGCCAGTTGTGGAAAATATATGACTTGAATAAAAAACTGAACCAGGCCACAGGCTGGATACAAAAATGGATGTCAAACAAATTCAACTATAAGAGAAATTATAGAAAAATGTGTTTAATGTTGTATTTATTATGAAATTGCATTTGTTTTGTACATGTTTCAAGTGTTTTGGTTCTCTATTTGAAGGCTGTGATGAATATATATATCTGTTACTGTTTGCAAATTAAATATACATTGATACCTCATGAAAGCTCCACAAATAAGTGACACTTTTGTATGGCAAGCTAACATGGTTTGATGAATGTAACATATTTCTTTAAAATATCATGTTTTGCTTGTAGTACTGCTTAAATTATTGAGTTCACAAGAGCCAAATATTGTTGAGACTGAATAACTACAAATAGCAGTAAGCACAATTGTTGATCTGGTCGATAGATACCCTGATTTGTGATAAATAAAATGATTGACTTGAGTTAAAGATAAAGTTTTATTAGCATATAAAAAGTTTATAAGTATTTTCTTTGAATGGTAATAAATGAACTTAAATTTAAATGGCGGGGTACAATGAATAAAAAACTGCGGCTAAAATTTGTATGTACTAAACAAACCAAAGAAAATAAATTAAATAGATCTCATTTATGAATGAAACCTAGGTCAGGTGATTGGGCGGTGACGATGACGGTAAAGTGTGAACTTTGTTCTTCTTTTCATTGTAAAAGCCATATTGTGTTTGTGCCTTTTATATGTTTCTGTCCACCTTTTCTATACCTTCTTCCAAACATAATAAATCTCATTTAGTTATTTTAAACATTGTTCCTTTTTTTCTTTTTCTTTATATTTAAAATATATTTGACTTTAGTCACAATATGGCTGTTATAGTAAAATTGCTAGTCCAAACACATCTTTTACCAATTTTTTTGGTTGAGAAAACTAAATTTCCTGGATTAAAATAAAGAAACTGTTTTTTTTTTGCTTTTTTTTTTTTGCTAGTGAAATGTTGATATCTTCATCTAATTTTTAAAGGAAGAACCTTATAGGACAGCTATAAAATTTATCATATATACTTTCACATACCGGTATTCATATATCAAGTCATTAGGTCTATGTAAGATCCCAAACTTTGGGAAAAAATTCAAGAAATTGGTTGTTCCCAAAACTCGGGTGGTAAAAAATATTTCTTGGGATTTTTCGCGCAGAAAATATAAAAACACTAAGGACCGTCCATCAATGTCATGTTTGTATTTAATTTGCATTAAAAATATTATTTATTAAATTTAAATTAACCTTATCTTCCATTAAGTAGATGTATACCTGAAACTTCAGTCTGCTGTTAAATAACATAACCATACTACATATAATTGAGGGAAATATCTATCCCTAAATATATTTAAGGCAGGAAAACATATTTTTAGCGGAACATAATGCTAAAAGTGGCTCTTAAATATCAAACAATGCACATAATACACCTTCATAACACTTATTTGCATAAAGACAAGTAAATGTTATTATTTAGAATGGCATCCATTTGATTTTTTACCATAGATAGTAATAATTGGATATACTAATATTTTTGGAGTCCAACAGTACTTTTAGTGAGAGCTTTGGGAACTAAAACGTAAGAGGAAATTAGGGACACTGACTCATTTGAGAAGTGTTTTTGTTAATCTTATGGACATGACTAGCTTACTTTTATTTATTCAGATTAGTTTGAATATTTTGATATTACAATTCAAGCCATGAGTTTATATCTAAGAGCTTTTTTTGGACAAACTTATAATCTATTTTTATAATTAATTTATATTTATACCAAAATTGCTTGATTAAAAATACACAACTATAATAATTGCACTAGGTCTAGGTTTTTTAAATTGAAATTACATCATAACCTTACACAGCACTTGTCAGATAAAATATTATTTAGTTTTTAATTGAAAAATTTACAATTCAAAATTAAATTAATATAAAAATGTTGAGTGTACTCAGGCTGGATTTCCTAAATGTTTTTTCCACTCTTATCTCCACACAAATGTGGGTACACTTCCTCTAAATTCAACCTTCCTCACCTCAACATATTAGTTATATAGGTACATATTCATACAACCCAAACGGATAGTAAGACATTGTTCTTTTCACTCAGCAACCTAACAGTACCTTAACCAAATTGCAGCATAAGGTCTAACTTTGAAATTAATTAAATTATTTATATTTTATCTTAAACAATTCCCTTACATGGCTTTCACAATTTTTTATGTGCTAAGGCTACTTTTGTTTTCCAAATTTAGAACAGGGTTGTCACACATCTGGAAAACACAGGGAATTTTTTTGTACTTGGGAAAACCTGGAAAACATAAAGAATTCTACAAAACATAATCAAAAATACTGTAATATTGGTTAATTCGGACATTTAACTGATAGCTTAAAATAGTTTATCTATTGAAGGATGGAAATGTGAATTGTTGAATTTCCCTATAAATCTTAAATCATCCTATTTTAAATATAAGTTACATGACTTCACACCAGTCATTTGGACAAAAAATAAATTTTATTCCTATTTTCTTAAATATAAGCTGCCTGAAAAAATTGGAATTACTCCTTGAAAACTTGGAAAACACAAGGAATTTGATAGTAAGAAAATAGTGGCCACCCTATAGAACCATGGTAGTATTCTAATTTAAATTAGCATTTTGATTTCAAGATGGCAGAACTACTCATTACATGGCTGAAATTTTATAAAATTAAAGGTCACCGCAAGTTATTCTTGCAGTAGTAGTGTTCATCAAATAAAAATGATAAGTATATAGATACAATAATGACAACATAAGAATATAGTACCTAGTTTTGGATAGTTTACTCACCAACTTACATAATCTACGGCATTAAAAACTCTGAAGTTCATTGCCGCACTTATAAACATACACCAACTACCCCTATCTTGGTCTAGTTCTATCCAGTCCACCTCATTACACCCTTATTTTAAATAATTATATGTTAGGTTCTTATAAGCTTTATTGATCAAAGTTGCAAGATTGTTATTTGATATATTTTGTTGATAAAAGCTGGTGTGCTCTTTAATTCTACTTTAACTTTTACTTTTTAGGTGTTCTTGGAATTGTTGAAGCACTCTTATAAAAATAATTGATTTTCATTTTAATAATGTGTGTTATATGGTGTTACATAACTAGCATATTTTGTAAAGAAAAGTCACCTGGTGCAAAGTTCTTTACTGCCATAAAAACTTTACATGTTTGGTTGATTAACATTATCATAGTCACTGGTTGTTTCCACCTGTGCAGGTTGACTGGCACAACCTCTTTTATTTATGTCAATCTTTCTACGCTTCTTGCTCAGCTCCTTGTCTCAAGCTCACTCCTTTAGTCTCCATATCCTTCAACTCTTGCCCCTGGTCTTCCAAAAGGTCTTCAATCCTTCTCCTTAATGTAGAGCTTTCTTAGCCATTCTGTCCTCCATTCTCATCACATACCCTAACCATTGCAACCTTTCCTCTTCACCATCTCTTCTACCTTTAAGCTATTCCTATTTATTTTTTTGTTCCTTATCCTATCTCTTCTTGTAACTCTTTTAATACATCTCAGAAACCTCATCTCTACAGCCTGCAATATATTTAAATCTTTCCTTGTCCATGTCCAAGTTTCAGAGCCATTTGCCAATCTTAGATGTTAATATGCCTTATATAACAAAATTCTGATCTTGTTTATTATGTTCCATCGTCAAATTATATCCTTAAACATGTGATAGAATTGCCCACTCTTCCATATCCTTTGTGTTGTCCTATTTCCTCCTGAATCTTACTTTCTAGATAACAAGAAATATTCCACCCTTTCAATTCCCTTTCCATTAATTGTCACGTCCTTTGTTGAGTTTTGAGTTCCTAGCCACCTTCGTTGTCTTGTTCTTTTCCACGTTCATGTCCAATCCATATCTTTCCACCGCTCTCGCCCATTTGACTAGTTCCCCCATATCTTAATAATTTCTAATCTGTCATCACCCTGATAAGTGTGCTAGTTATCTTAATTTAACCAGTTATAAATAGGGGTCTGTAAGCTCAACATATTTTTGATTTGATTCAATCTCATGTCAGCTTGAGCTCTATAAAAATATAAGCTTAAAACTCAATTAGATTAATACAATAATATATAAAAAATGTTTTTAAGAAATAAAGACTCGTATATTAAAAATAAAATTACTAGAAATGGCTATGATATGGTTACAACGAAAAGAACATGTGTTTTAAAATCTAAAATAACTTGATTTACATTATATTTTTTTAAATGAGCTATAATAAGTAATAAGATTGATATTTATGATTGAAACATTAATTATGATTACATTTAATATTCTTTAAATGCATTTCTAGAAAATTATTCATGAAATCAGGTTGGGGTGTGCAGACTTAGCAAATTTTAAAAAATATATACACGCCCCCATCAATTCCGTTTTCATCTGGAGTGCAGCTGTTAACTTGGGTGCTGGCCTTCTACCAGAGAGATAAGTTAAAGAATTAATAATTTTTAAGTTGTCCATAGTACACATTTGAACTAGGATGTACTTGATACTTTTTTGCATTAATCTGTTTTTGTCCTTACAGCCCTACAGTGAGATGCCTTTTTATATCTTCGTTATCTATTTATTTGAACCCATCCCTTCAACAACCAGGTACTCAGTTGCTGAACATATGCACAATAAACTATTGTTGGGTTCCTCTCCCCCTTCACCCCATTTTCAGTATCACAAAACACATACAAATATGTAAACAACACTCATTACCAGAGACACAATACAATACAAATAAATTGCATTTTACTAACAACTCTAAGTTTCTAAGCCTAGACTGTCAAGTTCGAAACTCAAAATTGAGTACTCGCAGATCCTAAGTAATATATAAACACAATAGATAGTAGCCATCATATAATTGATGGGTGTGTTTATATTATTTGAGTGGAAGGAGTTATGAGAATGTGAATGTCCAATCACTGCCAATTTTTTGAATATTGTAAAAAAAATTCAAGACTAAAACATCGTATTTATATATTTACTCTTATTTTAAGAGAGGTTTAGACCATAAGCTAGCATCACACTTCTCTTCCACAATATGTCCTTGAGTAAATTTGCTTTAACCGTAGAAAATTAAGCACAAATAAAAATAAAAATCACTCATTTACAAACACTAAATATTTTGACGTGTATATACATAAATATGTATATATGTGTATATGTATATACGTAAATATATCGAAGTGTTTGTGAGTAAGAGTTAGTGTTTTTAGTTTGATTTGTGAATAATTTTGTATGATTCTATAATATTTATTTAATGAAATTTTATAACGAACATGCTTAAAGCATCTTCTCTCCTATAGTAGGTCTACTGTGCATTCAAATTGTTACATTTAGACTTAATTATTTGTCTAAATCAACATAAAATATATTGTTTATTGCTTTAAACTAACAGCAATTATTATATATATATTGTTGCACGAATAGAGAAATTAAAAAAAAATTAAAAACCAGATTTATATTTATTGAATGAATGTTGTGTAGTGACATAGAAATATGTAAAACACTGTGCTAGGGGAGGTAGCCATCCTCAAAGAATGTTTGGGCTAGGCCTTGATAGGAACAAATAAACTCATTTTTTATACACTCTTCACAATTATTTATACCACATTTTCATTTGAAAACTTTCCACCATAATATCTCGAAAACAACGCGTTGCAGAAAAACATGTCTTAAACAAAAGTTATTTAGTTATGAGGAGGGAATAAGGTGGTAAGGCTGGTATGACCTTGGGTGGCGTACAGCACCGTAACTAGGCCGGGTCAGTGCCTCGGGGTCCCCAGTAATTTGCGCTGGGGGAAGAGGGGGTGACCACTGAAGACTCAAAAAGTTAATTTCTTTTATACAAGTCAAATTTATACCTCAATTTTTGGTGGAAGTTCGTCCCACTTGGTTGATAAAAGAGTTTAAAAAGTTAAAACTTACTTTGATGAATTGTCTCACAAGATGAAAGATTGTGTGATCCAGAGTGCCGTTTCCGTGCATTTGTATTTTATCCAATGATAGATTCTCTTTCATCACAGCTAAAGAGCCATTTCCAAGGCATGAAGAGTATTGTAGAGACATACAAAGTCTTAGAACCACCATTTTAAAAATAGTGGTTTTAAGCTTTTTAAAGTAAAAGCTATCACGAGAAATGAGCCTCACAAATTTCTGAGTCACCGGCACTTGCCGCACATATATATGTATATATATATTTATAATCCTTATCATTTTAAGAAAAATAGAAAGCATTGGGAGTAACAACAATTTTTTTCCAAATTTATTAAATTAATGAATGAATTTTGGCAAATTTAAATTATGTGTAACTGAGAAAGTGATAAGAAGGTGTAAGAAGGAAAAATGTATAAAGAAATAAACAGAGAAGTTTATTTTTTCTCTCAAGGTCCAACCCAACTATTTTTTCATTTTGACTTCCTTCTTTCACTCATAACAATATTTTGTGGGGTTTTATCACAGTGCCTTTGAAAATGAAAATTAGTAAGATTTAAAAAAAAATGTATGTATACATTTTATGGTCTGAATTCTAAACATAAAGAAAAAAATGTATTTTAAAAAAGACACAAAACAAATGACACTATCTGTAATTTGTACATATTTGCGAAGAAGACTCTGGGACCTGACGTATTTTTTCCGCGCGAACTTTTTAATTAATTTAATTTAAGTTTCGCGGCGGAAGGAATTTTTGAGACCAGCCTTTGACTGCCTGTCTGTATGATAGTGTGAGCTTCGGCTCTTGTGCTAACAAATGGTAAATACTTAACTGTATTTGTTCTCTGTATATATTGCAAGTAATATCTGACTCAGTTTGGGAAGTGTTTGGCAGATTGATGCATGTGCTACATTGTCCTTTATATTTCTTGTTCATTTTTTAATCGTCTGACTAAATTTTATCTGTAAAAGCTCGTTTGAAGATCACTTATTTCTATTCAAAGCAAAGCGAACACAATCTCCACAGAGAGTTGAAATTTAAATATTTTTTTATTGTTCGAGGGTTAGTAAAAAGATTATGTATATATTTATCAAACATTTAACACTTTATACTTGACCAGTTTTTGCAACAAAACATTTAATCAATAGATTTTCAACATGCGAACATTAATAATGTGAGGTACTCTGAACGGTGGCAAGCTAACCTTACTTGGTTCCATTATTGTGTCAGCTTCAGGAAGATATGTATTTCAAGGTCATTTCAGTGATGCCTATTGTTACGCCTCGTGGAATACTATTATCAAGCTGAATGGTTCTCATTCTCACACATGCTTAGTGTAAATACATTTCAGAATACATTTACTCTTTTACTCATAAGAGCCAACTCTAACCCGAGGGTTGGAGGGCAATGTTTTTCATGTCATATCATAAACAAATATTTTTCCTCGTGACACGATGTGCTCTCTGTTTCTTGCACTCTTATAAGCTGACAACGTTGAGCTATGAATGTAGGCATGAGAGTGGAGGGGTTTCCAACCCTAGTATAACCTTGAATAACACAAACAAATGATGAATAGTATACATAGAGCCATATTGTAATCTTACAATCAGCCTGATAACTTTCAGAGTAAAGAGTGTACTTAGCAGTTCGGAATGATAACATTATTATTATTATTATTATTATTATTATTATTATTTTTTATTATTATTATTATTTATTATTATTATTATTATTATTATTATTATTATTATTATTATGTCTTAATTTAGATAGCAATTCTTTTTATGAATATTTGTAGTTTTCAAAACCAAGTTGAAGTATACAAATATTTGAATCAAATCCACATTTCCATAGCTTTACACAATGCTAGTAAAAGCCTTTTTTTGATCGGATATTAAAACCTGTCTTTCAAAATAAGCATAATTACATTTGACTAAAATCTCAGGTAGTAAGAGCAATCTGCATGTTTTGTCACTACCGATCAAATTCTTCATCAATAATAATAAATTGATGGGATGAATTAATAGTAGTAAGAAAATTGTAAATTATAACTCACAACTAATTTCACAACTGTTGTTTTCAAAAAACATTAAGACAATTAGCTCTAAAAATATTTTTTTATATGTGCACATTTTCTAACAATAAAATTGGAACTTTGCCAAATTCTTCCTATTAAAAAAGATTTTATAGTTAATAATATTAACTAATCTTTTAAGCAATTATTATGTGTTAGAAAACAGTGTTAAAACACTATAAACATTAAATGTTAAAAATAGTCCCAATCTGTTAACATATTTAGGTTAGAGCTTGTTAGTTAAACATTTTAAATATTGTAGCAGATTAACTGTAATACACAATTATGTTCCCACTGATCATTTGGTGTTTTTGTTGGACAAATAGTAAAACATGGAGCCATTAATTCATAAGTAGTTTTAATACAGGGCCTACTTTTACAATACATTGGATGGTATTTCAAGGAAGGGTGGTGTCCTCTCGTTTTAGGGGTGTGTGAAGTACATTTTTTCAATTACAAGTTGAAAATATGAAAAAAATCTCAGCTTAAAGTTTTATATTATTAATTTATATTGATAAAAATGGTTGTATTGTGTGAATTTATATAACTGTAAATACCAAACATAAATTACAAATACAAATATATTTAACAGAATAATAACTGAACATTCAAGTTAATTTTATAACATGTAGTTCAATTACTACAGATTGTTGACATGTTTACATTAATTGTGGTATATGTTACTGTAAGAAACAAAACTCAAACAAAAATTGATAAAATACTTTTGTATTTTACCTGTCAATATTTATTTTTAGCAAAACTTCATAGTTATTGAATCTGGATATTTTTTATAATACAAATTTCAAATTTAACACACCCATACTCCTTTTATTTCTATTATCTATGTATAACTTTACCTTGAATCTTATAAAAGCTATCTTAGATATAATAGATTCACACATGATAACTTTTGACTCTTTTTAACTGATGTAAAAAAAAAAGTTGCCAATTAGATGGCTGAATATTGGATCATATTTAGTATATATTTAACTGTCAGAAAAGGC
Organism: Timema bartmani; assembly: GCA_902151455.1. Classification (NCBI taxonomy): domain Eukaryota; kingdom Metazoa; phylum Arthropoda; class Insecta; order Phasmatodea; family Timematidae; genus Timema; species Timema bartmani. The sequence continues at coordinate 34,912 of CABFWB010003477.1, read as the reverse complement.
CAAAGTTATCATGAATGGACAATATTTATGTAGGATATAGGTTATGGTATAAGGTTAATGTAAGTTATAGTGTTGTAACTATTGTGAGGTTAATCTCTTCAACTGTACATAATCAAAACACACATATGTTCTATATTGATGTATAATGCTTTATTAAAACTGTTGTAGGATTGTGATAAAATAAAATATTTTACATAAAATAATTTTAAAATGTGTAATGTACATAATATTTCAACCACTTAAATTGAGGGTATGAAGAGTTGATGTATCTAGTTCTATCACTTATGTAATTTGAACAAACTATTGTTATTGTTAAAATGATAATAAATCTGGCTAAACTCAATTTAACATTGTTATTGTATTGACAAAAAAGATATAAACCTTGTACAACTCAACGAACTATGTAAACTACAGTATGTAATTATTGCTAATTAAAGACGAAAAATACCTTTTCATGTACCCTTTTTATGGAAAATATAGTCATGGAAGTAGTGATTAAAACTGATTATATTTTTATTTATTGTGCATGATTTGTTAATGATCATTACATTGGTGCAAATATAGGTTTGCATTGGTTTAATACAATTTATTTCACTTGGAGCCGTCTTTGAGCTCAAGTCTTTTCATTCAAGCTTGACCAATCTTCTGAAAAATCTTAAAAGTATCGAGCCGAACCTTAATTTAATAAATACATACGTTTAAAACATAAATAAATAAAAATACTCTCCCCTCCTTCCCCCATGGGCTGAACTGTCAGGATGGGTTGGGGCCGAGGATAAGGGCAGTGACTGTGTGGGTTCATAATTGACGTTCGGCTTGGGTTTTTATGGTTTTATTGCACTACTTTGCTTTATTACAAAATGTGACAGTGATAGAAAATATTAAATAACTTAATGGAATTACTTAGGAGCTCGTGACAGACAGCAGTGTAACAAGGAATGCTCTAGGTGGTTCGACGCGGACATGAACCCCGTTACCTCGGGACTCGAATGGTAGCCCCTCAGCGCTCGTACTCGGCGAACCGGCGTAGCTCCCAAAATGAACAGCGTGACACCTCCTAGGTTCTATGGTTAATTGTCAGCCCTGTTAGCTCCCAAACACTACTATGTATCCTGCCTCCTAGCCTGATTTACTATGAGGAATGCTGACAACCTGTTTAAGTTGTCAGCACCTATGTTCTTTTGTTTAGTAACTAATCAAAACACCTTGCAATACTCGTTTTGTCACTTACAATTCAAAACACAACAAATGTTAAACAAACAAACACCTCAATTTATGCCGTGTAGATTACAGTTCAATGATTTTAAAATAAAAAATAAGGCAAATAAAATAGAAAATCATCTTTGAAATTACAATAGCGTTATATGTTTGCAATGAAAATAACACATACTAACATCACATTTAACAAACAAAGAAATGAGCAAACAAGTTAAAATTTTCCGAGCTTATAAGGTTGTCGAGCTTTTATTAAAGTGCCAGGCTCAGAATTTGTATATTTGTAGACACTTGCCTAGTTTTTATAGTCATATTTTAATGGTTCCAAAGTAAAATTTCCTTCAAAATATGTTTTGTACAAGATATTCAAGGATAAGATTTTATAAATAGCCTGCCCATGTTAATTTGAAAGTTATTATCAGGCGGGAGCAGTGATGTGTGTTTATATAATTTTAAGGTAAATCTAAAATCAGGGATGCACAGGTGTTTGGTGATGAGTAGATCTTGGATTGTTTGTGTGATGTCAAGTACACTGGTAATAGAGTCAGGGATGCACAGGTGTTTGGGGGTGAGTAGATCTTGGATTGTTTGTGTGATGTCAAGTACACTGGTAAAGAGTCCTACACAAGGGAGTCGAAGCAACTCATTCTGAGAGAGACAGAGCTTCTGGTGAGCTTCGATGTGGGTGCCTCTTAGAGAGGAACATTTCCCAGGGAAGGGGATGTATTTGTAAAGGCTTTGATTATAATATTAACAAACATGCTCAGCAGCAGACCAGAGGACCCCAACTTTAGTGACACATTCCACCACCAAGCGCTGTAGTCGATACGAGAGTGTGAGGAAAGAACTGGAATCGCTATTATTGCAACACATTTGATAATGTTTTTGCTGTAAATGTTCTTTGGGGTAAATTAAACTTAAATGTCAAGTTTAAGCTTGGGATATCTCAATTGGGTTCATTCAATTTAAATATATGAAAAAATTAAAGGAAAGTTTTCAAGCAGCAGCAGCACTTATCTCGTGTGAGTGTCATTCCTGGTATTTCTGTTTTGTAAATCTTAACTCCCATGGATTAAACCATATCACAAGTAATTAATTTAGAATCTTAAAACATATAAGGATCAGGCTACAGACTTAATAATTAAAAGATATACCACTATGTTCCTTAAACGTGCCCATAACATTCCTAATTGGGGAAAAAAGTTTAGAAACAATAGCTTCCCCTAAAATAAATTTCTGGGTGCACCACTGGATTAAACTTCCACTTCTATTTTACCACCTGCGGGCATTAAGACCAAGTGGCCTGAACAAGTCAAACAATAGGTCCTTCAAACCCATCAGAACATTTTAAATAAAATTTTAAAATCTTCAAATTTGATGATTAATTTGTCTTGGAGCTCTAATGAGGTTCATTGGTGGATCAGCCAACATAACTATAGACATACTTAACAGCTGAACAAGTCCCACACAGTTCATTTACTACTTAACTGAAAATTAATTCACATTATAATGAAAGAATTTTAATGTGAACAAAATCATATCAGCATGGGAAAGTTAACTTTTTATGTTTATGGTGTCTTCTGGTATTCAAATTTATGATTTGCAGGTAAAATTAAGATTCAGATTTTAGTAAAATTGGGTTCAATCTATATATAGAAAATGTATAGAAATGATAGAAAATTAACATTGTAAATAACTATTTTCAAAATATTTAATATTAGTTAGAAATTTATTAAAAAGAATAAGGGATTAATTAATTAATATGTAACATGCCATTTCTTTTAGATCTTGGAAAAGTTAATATCTGAGCCTAATATGCTCCCATACTCTTCTTGTGTTGACTGCGAGAACACACCCGCACACAAAAATACATAATGAACTCGATGAAGCTCAGAAGACTTGCTCCCAAGAACAATCCAGCTGTCCCTCCCATGGATACTGTAATATAGAGCAAGCAGACTCAGAAGTGCACAAGCAAGCTTGGCTTTCACTTCAGAAGCCATGTTACGACTCCCGACTATATACATTTTCTTAAAACAAAGTAAATAATAACAACCATATTGGCACTTAAGTTATTAATAAAAAAAACTTACACTTATTTTATTGTTACTTTTTAAAGAATAGCTCTTAAAAAGATTTGATTCAAATTCAAGATTCAAATTGTTAAAATTACAGGCTTGACCGTTCTCCAGCAAATGAGAGCAATGACTATAAAGTCTAAATAACAACCTTAGGGTTCCTGTTGAGACTGGATGATCCTGAACTAATAATCTGAGCACATCACAACAATCTACAAGAAAGTGGGACAAGGACTTTCTACAGGTGCAAGGGCCACATTAGTGCTCCTTACCCCATCCTGATCACCCTATTTATTTTTTACCCCCCCAAAAAGGTCAGTGTTTTACTCTCTTCTGATGTGTACTTTTGAAGTTATACATTTCTTATATGTGTAATCCTTGGACTTCTTTCCTCCATACATTGTTTATTGAATCCATCTATTTGGTGGAAGTTGCATGGACCGATTATATACAAATATCAGTTTGACACTGAATGACCCATCATTTTCTTACCAACAAGATCCAATTTTGTTCGAACAACATTTCGCTTGAATCTTTCTGTCGGTAAAGATTCCATCTGCAAATAAACTTTGGAATTTTGAAATTCGTAGTCTTCTAGTAAGCTGAAACAAAATTAATATAAACCCATGATTTAAATACATTTTAAAAAAACCCATTAAATACTGCAATTTTAATTACACCAATAGATGTCCATGCTATAAAAACTTGAGTACCTTCAAGATGTTGAAATTAGTTCATTTCTAACTAAATATTTATTTATTTCAAAATATTTAAATATAATTTAAAAGCAAGTAAATACATATACATTTTCTGAAAACGTTATAAAGTCGAGACAAAGTATTCTGGGAGCTGAAGGAGGAGGCAGATGACAGGGCAGGGCACATTGGCAGTTTAATTTCACCGACAATAGGAATTGACCTGTCGTAAGACAAAACACAATAATAATAAAGTAGGGTTTGGTCCTGTTTACCAAGTGATGAATTAAATGTAATAGGACTGGTGGCTGTGTATATAATATATATTTAAGAATATCCTAGTTTTATCCAGAACAATGGCACAAATGTGTAGAAACTAAAATTTAATTGCTAATTATTATTATTATTATTATTATTATTATTTAGCACCGCGTCTTACTACCCGTTCGGGTTGTACGCTTAAGTACTAATTACACTAATGGATTAGGAATTGGGAAGGTTGAATAGAAGAAGTGAATCCGCATTTGCATGNGTTCACCCGACCGAGATTCGAACCTCGATCTCCCCGTCCTCGGCAGTCGGGCTCAACATGAATAGCGCGTTAGCCAACTACGCCACTGAGGCGGGTAATTGCTAATTAAATAAAGCCCTATGCTAAGTCATTGAAATGATAAGAAATCAATTAAAAATAAGCTCACTGTTTGGGTTCACTGATCTTAGAAACCAGGAAGAACATGTAATAAATAATAAACACACCAACAGCATTTTATGATAAAAATGATAGGTATTCTGTATTCTAATAGTGACAGAAGAAAATGGGGAACCAATGAGTCAAGTTTAGTAAGGTCTTGGGGGGGAAGGTGGATTGTCTCCAACTCACGTGGCAACTAAAACTCATCCTTAAATCCTAACACACGTCAAATAACGATGCTCTAAAACAAATTTTGGTAGTAACCTTTCAAGACTTACGGGTGAAAAATTCTTAAATTCAGCTTTTTGCTTTACTAATTTGATTTGCTCATAGAAATCATATTTGCTCTAAAAGTTATCTATATGGTTGAACAGCAACTAATTTTTTCTTACAAAGGGGAGATTTTCTCCTCCTAAAAACTCTATTGTTATGCCATTGGTTTAGTAATAGGCCATGAAAACTTCTTTTACTGAAATGAGAATTATTTATCTTTGCTTCTAAATCTGCTTTAAATGGTGCAGCTACACTCTTATCTTGGGATTATATATATTGATATAAAATCACAATTACTTAAATGTCTACAATGTATGATGTGCGTGTGCGTGTGTGTGTGTGTGTGTGTGTGTGTGTGTGTGTGTGTGCACTTTTGGAGCAAATATGATTTATATGAGCAGCTCAAATTAGTAAAGCAAAACAATATATAAATATATTTAAAGAATCAAACTAAAAGAACACAAGTGAAAGTCAAAAAATCTTATAATATAGCAGAAATAAAACGACTGAGCACTATTTACTACAATCTAACAGTGCAGCCCACATCAACAAAGGAGAAACCAAGACAGTAAACAAACAACCCCTTATAGTTGAGCCGCCTTGTCACAAACCTTACTTAACAGCTCTAAGTTTTTAACATCTAATTTCATGGACTCATACATTAAGTCATGCATTCAATATATGACACTTCTGATAGTTGTAAATTTTGACATTTGTAATCAATATTACCTCCTTTACATATTTTTTTTTATCTATTCTATAAGATTATTCTCTTATTTAATCTTTTCCCTAAAGGGCAGAGAAAATTTATGTCTAGAGGTAATAGGGATATCTCAATAATTTTATACACACTTCAGTGGCCAAATAGTCTAAAGTGTCACTCTCTCTTTAGACTGGCTTGCTGATGACTGGGAGACCAGGGTTTGATTCCTGGTCATGTCTACTGAGCGTCGTTTTCCTAAATAGTTTTCCCCTCTCCTTCAACGCAAATGCGGGTAAATTACCTCTAAAATGCTTCCTTCCTCATCCATACTCCAATAGAGTAATCATATGTGTATAACCCCAAACAGGTTGTAAAACGCGATGATAAAAATAAAAATTATCGCTGTTTCTTTTTATGATTGATCCAGAGTGTCTCCTCTGTCCCTCCTCCCCCCCTCTAATACCTACACCTCTGTTTGTGGTAGGGAATGATCTAATTCCCTAAATTTTTCAACAAATACCTAGAAATCTACTGTTGAATGTGTACAAACCTAATATTATTAAAGACAATAGTGTACTCTGGTTCCGAACAGCTAGGTAAGCAGTGGCAGACTAGGCCATCCATATCTGTGCTACCCTCAGGTTTTTGATTGCCAATAGTATCTGTAGAACATAACATATGTAAGTAATGTATTATTGGTTAAGTAGATTTTTAACTTATATATTATTAAGTTTAACTATGCATCAACAGAAAATTGGTCACTAGCAATTAAAATACAAAATATGTTATTACAATAAATAAGCAATGAAGTAGTTTCTTTACTTAATATCCTTTAAAGTAAGAATACAACTAAACCTATGGGTGAGAATATCAAAGTGAGAAAGAGTGAACAAATGGAAAGGATCCCGCTCGTCCTTGAACTTCCTAGATACAACTCTGTTCTCCAAGGGACCACCAATGGTCTAAGTGGGTTAAAATTAATTTTGTCTTAGCACTCTAAATTAATTGAGTATTAGATGTTATGTCTCCAATAAGGTACTTGCTCAAACATTGAGGCCTGAACAAATACTCCCCCAAAACCCACTACATCCTCCTTGTTATGACCCTGAGAGTATGACAATGAGAGTAACATGTACCTACCTGCAAACTCTGTGAGACAAGAGAGACCTTTGAGGTCGCAACGGTTCCCACCAACTGGAACATTAATATTATTATTAATTTTGGCTATCAAGGTTCTCCCGTCAGAAGGCTATAGCACCATACAAACTGTTCGACAAGCTATTAAAAAATATTTGGAAGGCTGGGTGGGTCAAGTGGCCGACACGACTTGGACCAACTGCTAGACAAGCTCATGTATAGGGGTACAAAGTGATAGACAACCAAGCGGTCGACACGAGAGAACAAATCTGTAAACAGACCAACTGCTAGACACGCAGAAACGACGTGGACCAAGTGATCGACACGAACTGGACCATGTCATAGACAAGCTCCCATATAAGAGGACAAAGTGATAGACAGCCAAGTGGCCGACACGAGAGGACCAATTGCTCGACAAACGTCTAGATGAATCTAGTTAAGAGTGGCTCAAGTGACAGACAAGTTATTTCAAAACTAACAAAGCTATAAACATGGAAGTAGTGGTTGAAATGACAGTTCTGGACCACTTTATCCCATAAGGTTAACATTGATCCCCCACATTGAATGGGGTGGATCACTTTCTCCTCTAACCTAACCTAACCTAACTTTAACAGGCTTCTAATTACACAAGAGTACCTTATGTCCCTGTATTTGTCGTTCTGCCCCTTGAAGCCCCCCTCCTCCCTTAGAGTCTAGATCCCAGCCTCTATCCCGTACTCTCCTCCGAGCCTTCATCCCCTTCTCTTACCATGCCCGCCAATCGCTCCTCTCCGCTCCTTCCCAGTCTCCTACCCCCAGCCTTGATCTGCACAACTTCCAGTCCCCATCCTGTACTCTTACCTCCTTTAAGCCATACAACTTCCTGTATGCATCCTGAGCAAGAGGTAGTCTGGTTCGATCATGACCGTGTTGATCCCATCCAGCTCCAATTCATCCTCTTACCACCCACCACGTTTACCAGCCGGTCTTTAAACCTTGTACCTTAAACAATGTTTCCATCATCTTACCACCCACTTCTTGATACCTGACGGCTTAGATCGTGTACCTTAAACGATATGTCCTTCCTGCTTACCACCCGTCCCTCAAAATATTCTGAAACTGTTTGAAACGCTACTAAATAACTATGCATCATTCTCCACCTGACACCTTAAATGTCGAGACCATCCATCGGAGTTTGATCCCAGTCGGTTGACTGAAGGTGGATTTTCATAAATGGTTTTCCATTCTCACTCCAAGAAAAATCGGGTGCAGTTCCTCTAAATTCAACCTTACTCATCCCTTAACACATTAGAGTGGTTAGTATATAGGTGTATAACGTGACCGGCTAGTAACTCTCTAGTAAGTATAACGCGGAGCTACAAATTAAAAATATGTAGCACTAAATATTCCGGCTAGATATTAAAATTACCTGTTTGAAAAACAATAAAAATCCTTTTTACTCTCGCTTATTGCCAGTTACTAATTTTACATACTATTTCAAAACTGTTGTCAAATTTCAAGTTTAAATAAAGGCCACTAAGGAATTTTTATTCAATGGTTTTCATCAACTTCTTTCTTTATGAAAAAGCGGGTATATTTTCTCTAAATTATACCCTCCTCACCTCTAATCTATTAATATAAAAATAAGATAATTCATACGTGTGGACCAGCGCTAAATATTCTTTAATGTTGCAGCCAGCGTTGCACAATTAATTGTGACTGTTCAATTCATGATAGTTCGAGTTATTTTCACCTACATTTTTACTTTAGCAAACCCTACAAAAATATGTTAAGAATTGTTAGGTTAAGCTGATGGGTTGGGGGAAAAATTATTTGAGTGTAAACAAGGACAATCGTGTATTGAATTAATTGTTCTGTCACTTAGCCGACTCTTAACTGGATGATATCAAAGTTTGTCGAGCAGTTGGTCCTCTCGTGTCGACCGCTTGCTTGTCTATCACTTTGTACTCCTATACATGAGCTTGTATAGCAGTTAGTCAAAGTTGTGTCGGCCACTTGACCCACCCAGCCTTCCAAATAATTGTTTTTCATTTTGTCTACCGGTTGGCTGTCTATCACATGGTCCAGCTCGTGTCGATCACTTGGTCCACATCGTTTCTTCGTGTCAAGCAGTTGGCTGTCTACCACTTTGTCCTCTTGTGTCGGCCACTTTGTTGTCTATCACTTTGCCTGCTCCCGAAGGCTATAGTTAATTATTAATACTTTTTTGAGAACACTGCTTTAATATGTGCTATTATCTCCTGCTTTACAAGATAGGAGAGATCCTCAAATACTAGAGTAAGTGACCCCAAAGGTAAATCAATTAGGAGAGATCCTCAAATACTAGGGTAAGTGACCCCAAAAGTAAATCAATTAGGAGGGATCCTCAAATACTAGGGTAAGTGACCCAAAGGTAAATCAATTAGGAGAGATCCTCAAATACTAGGGTAAGTGACCCCAAAGGTAAATCAATTAGGAGGGATCCTTATTAGGAGGGATCCTCAAATACTAGGGTAAGTGACCCCAAAGGTAAATCAATTAGGAGAGATCCTCAAATACTAGGGTAAATGACCCCAAAGGTAAATCTAATAGGAAGGATCCTCAAAAACTAGGGTAAGTAACCCCAAAGGTAAATCAATTAGGAGGGATCCTCAAATACTAGGGTAAGTGACCCCAAAGGTAAATCAATTAGGAGGAATCTTCAAAAACTAGGGTAAGTGACTCCAAAGGTAAATCAATTAGGAGGGGTCCTCAAATACTAGGGTAATTGACCCCAAAGGTAAATCAATTAGGAAAGATCCTCAAATACTAGGGTAAGTGACCCCAAAGGTAAATCAATTAGGAGAGATCCTCAAAATCTAGGGTAAGTGACTCCTAAGGTAAATCTAATAGGAGGGATCCTCAAAAACTAGGGTAAGTGACTCCAAAGGTAAATCAATTAGGAGGGATTCTCAAATACTAGGGTAAGTGACCCCAAAGGTAAATCAATTAGGAGGGATCCTCAAATACTAGGGTAAGTGACCCCAAAGGTAAATCAATTAGGAGGGATCCTCAAATACTAGGGTAAGTGACCCCAAAGGTAAATCAATTAGGAGAGATCCTCAAATACTAGGGTAAGTGACCCCAAAGGTAAATAAATTAGGAAGGATCCTCAAATACTAGGGTAAGTGACCCCAAAAGTAAATCAATTAGGAGAGATCCTAAAAAACTAGGGTAAGTGACCCCAAAAGTAAATCAATTAGGAGGGATTTTCAAAAACTAAAGTAAGTAACCCCAAAGGTAAATCAATTAAGAGGGATCCTCAAATACTAAGGTAAGTGACCCCAAAGGTAAATCAATTAGGAGAGATCTTCAAATACTAAAGTAAGTGACCCTAAAGGTAAATCAATTAGAGGGGTCCTCAAATACTAGGGTAAGTGACTCCAAAGGTAAATCAATTTGGAGAGATCATCAAAAACTAGGATAAGTGACTCCAAAGGTAAATCTAATAGGATGGATCCTCAAAAACCAGGGTAAGTAACTCCAAAGGTAAATCAATTAGGAGGGATCCTCAAATACTAGGGTAAGTGACCCCAAAGGTAAATCAATTAGGAGGGATCCTCAAATACTAGGGTAAGTGACCCCAAAGGTAAATCAATTAGGAGAGATCCTCAAATACTAGGGTAAGTGACCCCAAAGGTAAATAAATTAGGAAGGATCCTCAAATACTAGGGTAAGTGACCCCAAAAGTAAATCAATTAGGAGAGATCCTAAAAAACTAGGGTGACTCCAAAGGTAAATCAATTAGGAGGGATCCTCAAAAACTAGGGTAAGAAACCCCAAAGGTAAATCAATTAGTTGGGATCCTCAAAAACTAGGGTAAGTGACTCCAAAGGTAAATCAGTTAGGAGAGGTCCTCAATTACTAGGGTAAGTGACTCCAAAGGTAAATCAATTAGGAGAGATCATCAAAAACTAGGGTAAGTGACTCCAAAGGTAAATCAATTAGGAGGAATCCTCAAAAACTAGGGTAAGTGACTCCAAAGGTAAATTAATTAGGAGGGATCCTCAAAAACTAGTGTAAGTGACCACAAAGGTAAATTAATTAGGAGGGATCTTCAAATACTAGGGTAAGTGACCCTAAATGTAAATCAACAGTATTTAGCAGTGTTTGTTATCTTCCTAATAATATTCATTTATTTCTTTATCGGTTTGAGACAAGTATCATTTTATCATATTATTATTTTTAGCCACTTGGTTTGCCCATTCCACTAATGATTGAGACCTCCTCATTATTGAAAATACTAAACATTTTCTTATACAATCTACACAAGGGGTTTTAATAATCTAATTTTGTGTGTTTAGTACGTACTTTACAGCTTAGTTCAATGGGCAGAGATGAGCAAGTTTGTTTAAAAGAAATGCAATCCATTAGTGTGAAGGGAGTGGGAAAACCAACCACATTGCACCGGGCCGAGATTCGAACCTAGTCCTCCCTGTCATTGGGAATTTGAAAAAACTTCATTTAAGGAATAAATATGAGTGTGATAATTTAGTGGAAATGTACCCATGCAAGCTTGAGGAGAAATTTTAATATCCCACACAAAGTGCATCTGGAGGAGATTAGATCCAAAGACAAAACAATTCCAGTACGACCCTCGGCCACTCCCAAGTATGTGTGTTTTTGAACTTCTGTTTAACCAAACTGGCAATCCTCACATGAGCTCGTGGTGAAGTGATGCGTGCAGTTACACAGTTCCAACTGAGCCAAGGCCTGGCATTCAATGATACAAGCTGTCGCGCTGTAATACGGATATGCCATGTGTGGATTCTCGGTTGTGAACCGACAACCTCTCTGCTCCAACGCCACTTCATCCAGCATCGGGTCGTTCATAATCTCCTTTACCTGCACATACTTGACTGATTACACTATGACTATTATAAGCTAGGAGGTGAAAAGGTAACTTTTTAAATTCAAAGTGAAGCTAGTAATATGCTAAGAAAAGCCACAGTCGAAGATTAGGTTTTTGATGTAGTCACATAGCACCAGTCAGTATTAAAATACTGTTTGCTAGCTAATCTGAAAATGATTATATGTAGAGCTATGTTATATTATTGAGATATTTCAAATCTATTAATAATATATCGAATATTTATTTTTCCTTCAGAACGTTTCAAAGATGCACAGGTTATTGTGGGTGTCGAAGCCAAAGCGAAGAAGATTATAGCTTTGACTTTGACATTTTAAAACTCCGCACATCCCTATTATAAGTTAAACCAGAACCAAGTAAGTTAGGCTTGCTATCTATCAGGGTGAATTGAATGTACCTAATTCACCCATGTTGTTAGTGTGTATAGGCTTGTGATCATATTAGGCTCTAAACTAATCGTATGAAGCACCTTACCCGATATACCCACTAAAAACACATGGTAGAAACTAACACACAAGAACTCTACAGTATGGCAGCTTTGATAGCTTAGGCAACCTATGGCCCGCGGGCTGGATCTGGCCTGCCAATCGATTTTATCTGGCCCGCAAAAGTTTCAGCAATCAATCAACGTGTTCATAAAAATAGACTAATAACTAATTATTATAAGAGAAATATAAAGTTAAAATTTTTTGTTCAATATTTTTTCCATACCTGGCCCATAATTTTTTTTAAAACCCATAAATGTCTCAAAAAGGTTGCTAACCCTTGGCTTAGGTCACATAAAAAAGATCATGCATGCATTATAATATTGATATTTTTACATTTATTTTTATTGAAAATTAAAAATAAACCAAACCATACGCTTTCACCTGAAACTTAATGTTTAGTTTCTTGCCAGGCTCCACAGTGGCCATCTCAGAGTTGTCATGGCCATAGTAAGGGACATCTTCAGGAGAATGCAAGAAAACCTGGCCAGAAACAATCAATCGAATAATGACAACTTAAACACTTTAATAAAACATGCCCATGCAGTTATTTTTTTACATAAATGAATATGATTATATTATTTTACGACTGTTTCTAGTGCATAATACTTGTACATAGATAAGTTAATAATAAAGTAGAATTAATTTATTTAATATCTTTTCGACTAAATTTATTTTTACAGTGATCTAAATACATATTTTTTAGTGTTTATTTAAAATACTTACCAAAATATTTTCGTAGCCCTCGAAGTACAATTTTCCTGGACCAGTGCTGTGGTCAGAAAAGAGCTGGACTATTTTGCTTCTGCTCCTGTATAGTAGATTAATTCACTAATTGAAATGCATCTGGCAATTCTAAAAGTTGTTAATTATGAAGCTCTACTAGGCATGAGAGAGAAAGGTTGAGGGGTGGTTGGTATTGTAGCGGGTAGAAGAACTAAAGTAAAATAGTATTTATTTCCCTCTTTTGATATGAAACATAATTTGCTACTATTATAGTAAAACATATTTAATATTAGCCCATCACCTCTTCCATGCTGTTACAAAGCATTACCAACTTAGCCGCAAGGAAATATTTATTGGACAGCCGATACAAATCACGGGCTTAGAAATGACTCCCCAGTATAATGTCCAACTCTTGTTCACATACGATATGTCGGCACATGCACAAATGCTATCTTGTCACTGTGCATTACTAAGTGTCCCATTTCCGACCTCCCCAGCAGTATTCATATGCCAGGTGGTCAATTTTGACAGTGGTAGCCAAAATATTTGCCATTTACTAGAACATGTTAACGTAGATCTAGTAGGCTATATCCTGGATATGTTTGATAGGACTCAATGACTAACAAGTGGGCCATATTATTTTACTATGGCAGTGTTTTATACAGCTTTGATACTTTATTGAACATAACATCACATAGTTAGCTGCTTATTGGCCTATACCAACAAAGGCTAGTGTTAGAACAAAGCAACAAGAACCCAAATCATTAATTCCTTTTTTAAATGTAGATGATGCACTTTTAAATTCAAAATTAATACAGATTCACACTTAGATACTATTTATATTTTCTATAGCAGTGTAAGAATTGAGATGACCAAAAGTACACCAAAGTAGGAAAGTTAGCCTCTAAACATGTTTGCTTATAAAGGGATAAATAAAGGGATTATTTTTTAAGTGTGTTCAACTCAAGTCTAGCCATAGTCAAATGTTTACACTTACTTGACATGGAGGGAGTTGATTGTGAAACAAGGGCCCCATGGGGTCATAAGCGGGATAAAATTATCGCAGCAGTTGAAAGGTTTCTCGTTCCATTGGCATTGGCCAATCAGAGATGTACAATTTGCCCGTAACTAAAAATAAAATTATTATTTATTTATCTCTAAATCCCTTAAAAATAGTAATGCAGCTAGTTTTTTCACTAGTGATTTTACCAGAGTGCCATTTTTAATGTTTCTTTAAATAATTTATTTCATAAGTAAATAAGAAAAATGAGCTCTGCATAGACATTTGGAATAGTTTTACTCTTATGTAAAAAGACCATAAAATTCCAACCAAATGGTTCAATCTATAGAGAATATGTTTTACTAAGAAAATATTTGGTATTGGTAAAAAATTGTTATTTTCGAGAGAGGAATTAAAATTGATGTAACAACAAGTTTTTTTAAATCTGTCTCGAATTAATTTCGACTCGTGTTAAATGTGGAAATAAAGCTCATCTCCAGAGGTGAGGCCTTAAGAGTAAACTAAAATTATTCTGATAAATGCTAAAGATACAGGGAAGTGGTTTATTAATGTCTTGCAGTGAAAATGTATGATTTAAAAAAAAAATCAATCCTATGAATGACTTAATCTTTGTATGCAGGGCCCAGATTTTGATGACCTGTCATCTTTTTATTGGTTCATCACATACCATGCTCATAAGTACATACACTCTCTCCATGATCCCCTGGTTGTAGAAATGAAAGAGAGAGTGATACACAGTGAAAAAGAGAATCTTTTAAAACGAAGTTTGTGTTTGTACCGCTGGATGTGTGTGTGCTGTTCAGTGATGCTTTGGAGTGTTCGCCGACCACATTTCAAGCGTGGGTGTTGTGTCCTTTGGAAGTTACCAAAAGAAAGTTACTCATTTAACTCCATTACAGATCATATTATATCTTCAGTCTAATTGTATGTAGTATTTGAGTTCGAATATCATGCATATGTTAACTATTTCTCCACTTAATACCAAGGATTTAACTCGAACAAAGCCGAAGGAAGAGGTATGTAACCATTTTTTCCCCAACAAATCGACGTGGTACACAGTGAGACATGGAACGCTGGCACACAGTGAAAAAGTGTCTCACTGTGTACCATTACTACTATATGTATTCCATTGTGAATAATATACATTAAATGTTACTTTAATATACTTTTATGTCTTTGAGACATGGGCGCACATAGATAGGGGGCATTTGTCCCGCTTCCCATGGATTTGGAAAGTTTTTTTAAAGTTATTTAGTATTATGAATTTTCTCGATTTTGATCATTAGGTATGTTTTAATCAATTCTGTAATTTCACAATAATTATCAATTAGGTTTTTCCATTTACAGTTATACAACATTGCTGTTTAGGTATAGAACCGACACTAATATTTTCATATCTTGATATGCATTCAAACCCCTCTAAAGTGAATCCGGATTTTAACGAACAGAAAATTCTGTCCCTTCAAGGTTCTTGGAGCAGAATTTGATTCTATATGTTTTTGTACCCCACCCCGTAGCTGGAAAATGTTATAGGGATACCCGTGCTTTGAAAATGAGTTTAATACACATGTTAATGTAATTTATATATTTTCTGGTATTTAATATTATTATATTTGCAGCATAATCATGGTAAGGCATAGGAATGTGGCGAGGAAAATTGGAAAAAACTGGAGAAGAACAAATGGCTGCAGCAGTGGAATTAGTCCTTCAGGAAAATTATTCCACTCAACAAGCAGCTAAAAAAGAAAATTTCCCCTTTCAAATGTTGTATATAGATATTTCAAGAAAAAGAAAGAAAATACAAATGTTTGTATACAAATGCAGCCACATTACAATGTCCGACAGATATTTACTGAGGAACAAGAACATGATCTTGCAGAATACATTGAAACATGCAGTAGAATGTGCTATGGATTTTCAACAGCTGCTGTTCGAAGACTCGCATATGAAATGGCACAGAAGAATAACATAAAATGTCCAGAATCCTGGGGTAGAATGATTGAAGGGCTTTCTACAGCGAGGCAACAGTTTCACCATAAGGAAACCAGAGGGGTGCAGTTTATCA
Source organism: Timema bartmani (assembly GCA_902151455.1). Lineage (NCBI taxonomy): Eukaryota > Metazoa > Arthropoda > Insecta > Phasmatodea > Timematidae > Timema > Timema bartmani. The sequence continues at coordinate 18,935 of CABFWB010003477.1, read as the reverse complement.
AGACTGACATAATTCAATGCACACAATGTAAAAATATTTCTCGATAATCTTTTCAAAATTCTCAGCAAAAACCCTAATTTGTCTGATGCATCTTGTGTGCTCAACTTTGATGAAACTGGTGTGACTCCTGTGCAGAAACCCCAGAAGATAATAGCAAAGAAAGGTGTTAAGCAGTTAAACCAATGTACGAGTGGTGAGAGAGATGAACTAGTGACAGTTACAGCCGTCGTGTGTGCTGGAGGAACATTTATACCTCCTGCTTTTGTCTTAAAAACCCACATGTTAAATGGAGCACCACCAGGATCTTTAGGTCTTGCAAACTGTACTTGGTGGATGACATCTGAGCTGTTCCCAAAAACTATGGAACATTTCATAAAGCATTTACACAGCACAAAGGAGACACCCTCACTTTTAATATGTGATAATCATAAGAATCACATGTCCATTGAAGTCATTGATATGGCAAAAGAGGCAAATGTTATTCTTCTCATTTTACCACCACATAGCAGTCACACACTCCATCCCCTCGTTTCAACAGTTTTTGGGCCCTTTAAAGCGTTCTACAATGTGGCTGTTGATGCATGGATGCTCAGAAATCCAGGCACAACCATGCCCATATACCAGATTGCTGAATGTTTCGGTGAAGCACATAAAAAGTCAATGATTGCCAGCAACACCATGACAGCCTTCACTAAAGTGGCATCTATATTCTCAATATAGATGTAGTTCAAGATTGTGACTACCTCATGTCAGCAGTGACATATCAACCCGAGACCCCGATGACTACTTGCAGCACTACAGAACTCCTGCAACTGATGTTTACTCTAACACACAATCTTCAGGTATGGCTACAGATGAAGCTCAGTCTGTCTTTATTTCACCTAAACAATTCCGTAGTTTTCCAAAAGCTGCAAATCGCGAACCGGGCAGAAGCAGAATCCTCACCAGTACACCTGAAAAAGCTCTGTTAGCTGAAAAAGCTGAAAAGAAGAGACATCGCCAGATGACGAGGGAAAATAAGTTTTCCGAGAACTTGTTTCGGAAAAAACTAGAACGCCGTAACATTAAAGATGTTAATAGCTCTTCTAATGAAGAAATTGAAATAGTGTTGGACTACTCTTCAGATTATGAAGAGAATGAAGAAGTTTTTCAGTTTCCTGAAGTAGTGCCTGATCCTAATGTTGATGATTATGTTCTTGTGCGTTTCTCAAATGATGTGTTCTACATTGGAAAAATTTTGTTGGAGATGAACAAGAATAGTGATTTTGAAGTCACTTATCTATGAAAAAGTGAGAAATGTAATGTCTTTGTTATGACAAACATTCCAGATGTGGCCTTAGTAAATAAATAGGATATTGCCGTGGTTCTACCTCAGCCAATGCCCATGAAAACAAAAAGGCTGTCAGGATATGTCCGTTTTGAAGTGTGGCTTGAACTTATAAATATGTGGTGACTTTTCTAAGGTTGGAAATTGATTGCTTCATGAAAACATGTGTGTCATGAAGCATTGTTTGTGCTCAGTATTGTGGCAATAATTTTTTAAATAAATAAATCAGCACTGTCTCACTGTGTACTAGGTGTGGTACCTAATGAGTCGAATGTTAATGCTGTTCCTATTCATGTGTATTAGTAAATTCTGTCTGCAAGATGCTCCCAATAAACTGATCTATATATACAATGGCTAAAATTTCTTCATTCGGTTATATCTAGCTCTTAATTAATGTTTTTTAAAAATCTGTCTCACTGTGTACCACTCTCCCTTGTATTTTACAGGTCATTTTACGTAATTTTGGAATTTTATGTCATATTTTCTTGTTTTGCATCCTTTTGAGTAATTTTTAAACTTTTTTTAAATTAATTTTTAGGCATTTTTGAGACATTTTAAGGCATTTGTGTTGAATAAGTATATTTTAAAATACTATCAATGTTTTATGAATGCATAAATAGGTACCTACTCAAACATACATGTTTTTTTTATTTCAAAATACAATTGTTGTTTCAATAAGAAGATAATGTAGACAATGAACTTTACATCCTCGTTGCTTATATGTTTGGAAAATACAAATCCCTGGTGAGGCACTGCAATAAACTGGAGAGGGTTGCTTTGGGAGTCAATATCTATTACTTCTGAAGTTGATATTCATTGTAAATCAATATTATATTCAGAAAGACGCGAGAGTTTAGTTGTTAAAGGATTTTCAGTGCACGTAAATTTGTTAGTTTACATTTATATAGGACGTGTTTGACTTTTAGTTGCATGCATTCATTACAACTCTTTATTCACATTTTTTAAATTATTTTTAAATTATCAGAATTCGGGCTCTGATTATATTTAATTGTTCTGGTTTACCTATTTTATTAGATAGAGTGTGCAGCCATACTTACAAGAATAAAGCATAAAGGTGAGGAAGAGATGGGAAACCCAAATTAAATTCAATCTCTATTCCTCTGATGAAAAGTTCTGTGCACTCCTATTAAAATATTACTATACACCAATATTTCTACTAACAAGTTTAAAAAAAGTGGTTCTTTAAAAAAAAAATATTTTTAAATTTGTGAACATTGTTACCATACTAAATCAATTAAATTGTAAAAAAAAGTGTCTGTTCTAGAATTATTTCTGTGGCTCGAAGCAGTTACGTTGTAACAAACAGAGAGATAGCCAAGAGTACTACTCAGAAAGAGGGAAATATTATTTGAAATAGTTTTACTAACCAGTTGCCATTATCAGTTGAGATATATATAGTGTCATAAAAAACTTTTATCTTTATTATTAATTATTTTAATTTGTTTTATTACAAAATTCATTATAATCCTATTTTCTTTGAAACAATTAGAATACTTTTTATTGAATATAATTTTATACTCCCTAAAAATATTGCAATTTTTTTGGTGTAATACTTCTTCTTTCCATGATTCTTTCCATGATATTTTCACTAACCCCACAGCCTAGAGTAAGTAATTAATAACCTAAGTCTTGTACATAAAACTTGAAAAACAAAATTAAAAGCGCCCTAGAAACAATGTAATGTCCAGAAATAGAGTAACTGACTCTGACCCAAGAGAAAAGGGTTCAATCCCAACTGAGCACACTCGAAATGATTTTTACATTTTGTTGTTTCATATCATGCAATGGTGATGATGCAATGATGCAATATCATGCATGTTAGTCTATAAAACAAAGTAGTTTTTCCCACACAAGTGTCACACACGATAATCACATTGCCAACCAAACTAGTGGTAACAAAATGTCCTTCACACCTCTGCAACAATGTCATCCAAATCCGTAGGACAGAAGGCCTTCCTCTTATTGCAGTTAATACGACAAGAAGTGCAAAAGCCCTTGAAGAAAGCTATTTCTCTCAAATATTTCACTGTATCTCCGTTCATCTTGGTGCCATACTTCCTGAGTGCTCATGAAATAATTGCATTAGTAGTAACATTACAGTTTCAATAGAGTTTGTGGGAAAATATGGCTTTAGAAAAGTTTTATAACTAAAAAAACTCATGATAAAGGTTAGATTAGCTCATTTTTAACAGCGTTTTACACAAAATGTCTCAGTTCCGAGATTAAAGTGAATGGTTAAAAACATAGATCTAGCCTTTATCAAATAAAAAAGTCAATTTTAACAGGGACATATCAGAACATTCTAAGTCAATTGAGGATTGTTTTAGTGGTTTGAAAGCTTCTCAGCAAGGATGGCTTTGGGGCGCCGCCCTCCCTGCAAAATAAAGCAAAAGAAGTTAAAATATGTATTTTGAAATTCATACCAATTTTCTCATATTTTTTCATTCCATAACGAAAAACATAAATAAATGGTTACGTTATTTTCCCATTTTATTGATGAAATTAGTAAAACTATAATTGCATCAACACGTGACAAAAAGCGCACCTATGTTAATATGTGCTCTGTGGCTAGTTGTCTCATTGCACCAAGCTCTGCATGCATCACAGGGTGGTTGCCATGACAACCTGTCGTCAATTTCTTTATCTCAGCGCTCACCTAGTACGTTATTTGGGCTGAGTTCAAGTGAGACCATAAGATACACTCTGCAGTCAGTCATTTATTTGTATAGTACAAAGTGTTATGCTGCCGGTTTTCACTTGAGTGGCACATAAACATTAAAAATATTATAAACATTTACAGCCAGTGATGTTGAGTAGTTTGATTGCTATATTTCTAAAAGTATCAACTTTGGTGTCATGGTTTGTATTTTGTTTGGCTTCAAAACATCTTACAAGGCTCAGGTGCTTATTCTGGTAGCTGCAAAGCAGTTGTAGTATTCGAACGTGGGATACGATAGGAATAAAAGTCATTTTACAAATTTCTTCACTGTTGGATTAAATAGATAAGTTATTATATTTGTTAGTTACGGTTATAGCTCCATATAAATATCATACTCTTTAAATTGAAAAATGACGCTTGGACACATCTTTCACTTTAAAGAGTATGACATTTCTTTATTTGTTTTGTAAGAAAACTTAGATTTATCACAAAAAGGAGGTTCTTTTCAAAACATTTTAGATTATAAATCATACCTTAAAAACAAAGAGCATAAGATTGTCATGCTCATTTTGAAAAAGAAAGAAATCTCAAAGCTCAAGATCACTGTAGGTATATTTTAGTTAATTTGTTCATGTAGTCACTGGCCCATGATAAGCATTAAAAAACAACATCACAGCACTCACGTAGACATTGAAATCTCAACAATGCTCCCTGCGATTTGTGATATTTTATTGACATAGTGGCGTAAAGTAGAGCTTAGGGGCAAAGTTTGCTAAGTCATGCGAAATAATATGTTATCTTGTTTCAACCTGCATAAACAAGTCCCAAGAGAATTTCCTAGCAAAATGATGCTTGTGAAATTGAATAAAAATATTACAATACAATAACGAGACATGGTGCTACATGTAATACTTTTGTATTATTTTTTAAATATAAAATAATAATAGTGAAATATTTTACTCTTGTTTCATATTAAAAAAATGCAGTTTTTGATAGGTACTGTAAAATTAAATTATTGGTTAATTTTTTATTTTTTTTTGGTCCACCCTAAGATACACCGATGATATTTTCTGTGTGTGCTTTTCCATCCACCCTTACAGGGTAGTGCTTAGCCCACTTCATCTTGAAGATTAGGTAGATTAAATATTAATACCCAGCACAATCACACTAAATCATAGATTAAAACCCACTTCAGTGGCCTAGTGGTTTAAAGCGTCACTCTAATGTTAGACTGCCCTGCTGATGACGAGGAGATCGGGGTTTGAATCCCGGTCAGGTCTTTCTAAATGGTTTCCCACTCACGTTCCACACAAATGAGGCTATATTTCATCTAAAATGCACCTTCCCTTATCCCTACCCTATTAGAGTAGTTATTATATATGTGTATAATCTGAACATGTAGTAAAACCTGGTGGTAAAAAACTAAATAAAAAGTTTGTAATACGTGTTAAATATTTGAATTAGATAAAAATTGGAGTGGCGACATTTTAGCTTCTTTCTTAAGTCCACTCATGTCCAGCACTAGTTACAAAAAGTGTCCGGCTTAAAGTCTGGTGACTGATATTGTATCTTATCACGGGAACTATCCAATCGACTACTTGCAATAAATGTTGCGATGGCATGGTACCAACCTGGTGGCGTAGGCCCATGTCTTGGTTCTGCTGTCATCCTCACACACCGTCACTGCAGGGAAGCCAGTCCTCCAGTCCAGGTAGGTGGTTTCTGGAGTGAAACTGATGGCGTTGTGCTGGAAGGCGTACCATGACGCCAGGAGCAGCTGGGAGCTTCCATAAGCAGCTGCCACACAGGCGCTTAGCCAAAATACTCTGTATCACCAGTTTCAAACACTTACTAAAGATTGAGCCATTCGTTCTGAGGGATGGTCGAGAGTAATGAGGTCAGGGAGCAAATGGAGGAGTATATAAATGATTTTAATGACTAAACACTATTTAGATCACTCTAAGACCAATACAAATCAGCACTTTAAATATATTGTCAGCACAACATATTTCACTTATTTTATAAATGCTTCTTTCCCAGTAGGGGCAGGGATGGCATGGTACCAATGCGCCTTACTACCCAATCGGGCAATACACTTCAGAGAACTAATGGATAGAGCAGTAAATTATGAATAAAGTTAACACTAAACAAGTACTTTTTATGCATGCAAAAAACCTAGTAAGTGAATGCTTTTAATTTTATTTCTTAGGTGGGATTTTAGATATGGTAGCCCTATAGTAATAGCCAACATTGTAAAGTTGTTTAAGAATACCAACTTAGTAAACTAGTTCTCTAAGTAGAGATGATTCAAATCCTGTATTTCTAAGTACGAATCTTAAATCCAAATTCAAATCCTCAACTCTTTAAAAGTGTACAATTTAAGTTAAGATGAAAATAATTAAAATGATCGAATCTCATGTCAGTGTGTGAAGTGATGGTGATGAAAAGGAAGAGGGTAAAGCTGTAAGGTTGGATGGAGTGGAGCTGAGAAAAATACAGAACTTAAAATAACTTGGAAGCGTGATTGAGGAGAAAGGTGGAAGTAGAGAGGATTTAATGAAAAGAGGACAGCAGGGAGAGTTGTTCTATAGGTGCTTCTATGGAGAAGAGAAGTCCCCTTGAAGTGTAAGGAAGTGTTGTACTTTGTACCCAATGTCACATACTCAGCAGAAATATGGACATTGAATGTAAGGGATACCAGGAAGGTGGAGGCCATGGGAATGAAGTTTGTGAGGAGCATGTTAGCTGTCACGAGGAGAAACAAGACTAGGAATGAAGTTATCCAGGAAAGAGTTGGGGTACAGGGAGTACATGAGGTAGTAGAGGAAGCAAGACTGAAATGATTTAGGCATGTAATAAGAATGGTAAAAGAGAGGATGCTGAAGAAAATGTTGGAAATGAAGTGTGTGGGAAAAAGACTATAGGGGAAGCCAAGAAAAAGATGGGAGAAGCAGATAACAGAAAGTGTTCAAGTGAGAGGAGAAGAATGGAATGAATTAAAAGAGGAATAGTGGTGGAAGGATAGAGGAGGGTGGAGGCATTTTGCTAAACCGACCAGACCACAGGCTGGAAACAGTTGATAATGATGATGATTAATCTAAAAATAGTGGTTTAAGCCTTGGTGCCACTGACAAAATACTAGTTTACTAGTTTTTTTGTAATGTCTAATATGTCATATATATATACTAAATTAATTATATTACTACAGTTTTGTTCTTTTTTTATTTTGTCACGCTCCCAACTACACAAGTTTATATAGATCCATTTACCAATTGCTTAAAATTTATATCAAGTCAAGGTTTTCATTATTGTATTCAAGATACTTTTCTGGGATCTTTACGAATCTCAAATCTCTTGAATACCACATAATTGAAAGTATTTGAGGAATCGAGGATTCGTGCGTTCCATCTCTGTCTTTAAATAAAACGTCTTTTATCTTTTTGGGGTTCATTTTGTCATACTTCCTAGAAGTAGTGACACAGGCAAAGGTATACTGGTTGGCAAGGCATTCTCTATAGTAGGGATACTGGTTTGTAGGAACAGAGCAAGTGTGGTCAGGGTAAGACTGGGCAACAGTTGTACTTGTGTACAATGGCTAAAATGTACTAACACTGATCCTTACTCTAAGCAGCGAATACTATCATGGGTGTGAGTTTGTTCAAGGTTAGTAGCCTGGTCTACTCTAAGTTCATTACTAAAAGAAACTGTACAGTATTAGCTTCAGATGATGGACAGCTGAGGTTAAAATTGAAAGGCCCATCTGTTGACAAGCTGGGGAGAACATAATTTATCGAAATGTGGGATGTGAGAGGAGTGTGTGGTAAAGAGAATGAACTGTTAAGAGGAAATGATTGGAAGAAAAATTGATATTTGTGTGTATGTGAAACCTAGCGGAAAGGGGAAAATGTTTTGATAATGAGTGAAGGTAGCCCGGCACTGTGGTCAGGTGAGGATGACTGGGTACGGAGAAGTCAGGGAGTAGGTTTAATACTAGGCCCAACAGCTAAACTGTTTTGTGAGAAGGTATGAGTTGGTGTCATCTAGACTTCTATGGTTATATATGAAAATAGGCATTCATAGAATTATGTTGGTTGTTGGTTATTCTCCGCTGGAGGGTGAAGGCAAGAATGTGAGAGTGGAATTTTGGAATGAGCTCAATGAAGTCTTGAATGCATGTGAATTGGGTGGAAGAATTATCTTGTTAGAAGATATGGTGATGACAGGGTAAATGAGAATGGTAATGAATTATTGAGTCTGTGTTTAGAAAAAGATTTATTTGTGTCAAATACATGGCAAAGGGGCGATTCGAGAACATTGATTGATTGTGTGGTGCATGATGAAAGACTTAGAAGTTCAGTAAAGAATACTAGGGCTGTACGTGGAGCTGAATGTGGAGTGTATTACTTCCTAGTGATATCAGTAGTTGAATTAGGTAGGAATTTTGTGAGGAAGCAGCGCAAAAATATTAAGCAAGTAAAGTGAAAGTGGAAAAGTTGTGGGATAAAAGGGTTAGAGCACAATATGAAAGAATGCTGGAGGAAAAATTAACTTTACAAGCGCATAAATGGAATGTTGAGATAAATGCTAATAATATAGAAAGTGCTTGGAACAGAATAAAAGAGGCTGTAATTGGGTGCGCGAAATATGTGTGTGGATCTGCGGTGGTTGGAAACTTAAAAAGAGATGCATGGTGGAATGAACATCTGTGAGAGTAAAGAAAGAAGCATGCAAACAAATGATTGCTGTGAAGTGTGAAACATTAAAGTAGTAAATGGTTGTGGGACGTGTACAGAGAGAAAAAGATGAATGCAAAGAAAGTAGTAAAGGAGAGTAAAGAACAAATGAGATTAAAAGGAGAGAGAATGAAGCATGATTTTGAAATAAATAAGGAATTCTGGAAGTGGGTAAAGCGAACAAAACAAGGAGTGCAATGAAAGCCATATGCCATTCATAATGAACGTGGTGAGATGATCTGGGATGAAAACAGTATAAGAGAGCGATGGAGGGAGTATTTTGAGTAATGATATGGCGAACACATAAATAAAGTAGCAGAAAATGTTAGGATTAGTGAAAGAATTAATGAGGCCGAGGTGTTAAAAACTATGAAAGTATTAAAGAGTGGTAAATCTGCGGGCGTAGGTGGGATCATAAGTGAAATGTTTAAGTGTGGGAGCATGGTATTACTCGCCAGATCGTGTGAGTTGTTCACTGTGTGTGCTGGGATTGCAAATATTCCTAATGACTGGAAGAATGCCGTCATTGTTCCTTTGTATAAAGGCAAAGGCAGTAAGAGTGAATGTAAGAATTATAGGGCAATTAGTATGTTGAGTATTTCAGGCAAAGTTTTTAGGAGAGTTTTAATTGAGACAGTGCACGAAATAACAGTGGGCAAGCTTTGGGGTGTGTAATGTGGTTTCATGCCAGGTAGAGGTTGCATGGACCAGATATTTGCATTGCAGCAAATGAATGAGAAATGTATGGTAGTAAGGAAGAAAGTTTATTGTGCAATCATTGATCTGAAGAAAACATACAATTGGGTGAATAGGAGTAGATTATGGAATGTTCTGACAGAGTATGGTATGAATGCATGGTTAGTAAATGCAACTATGGCGGTGTATGATGGAAGTAAAGCATGTGTTAGAGTGGACGAGGCTTTAAGCGAATGGTTTGACACTAAACAAGGTGTTAGATAAGGTTGGGTTATGTCTCCATGGTTGGTGTACAAATGGACACCGTGAATGTGAGAGTGCTATTATAGGTATATGATGTCATATTAATGGCAAAGAATGAAAGTGACTTACACAATGCATTAAATCGTTTAAGTGTGGTGACAGGCAGAATGGATCTTCATATAAATGTCTACAAAACTAAGGTGATAGTTTTTGAAAAGGACGTATCAGGAAATGATTTTTCAGGTTAGTATAAATGGGAAACTGTTAGAACAAATGAATGATTTTGCGTATTTGAGCAGAATATTTTGTAAAAACTATTAATGGAAGGATGGATGGTAAACTTGACAAACATCTGAATGCATCTTAGAGATTAGATGGATGTATGTGGACTATTGCAAAGAATGAAGTAGTATCGAAAGAGGCGAAGATGGAAGTATATACACATGTGTTGATGCCATCATTGTTTTATGGATGTGACGCATGGGTTTGTCAGGATAAACAAAAGAGCAAGGTGAATTCAGTTGGAATGAGATATCTAAGAAATGTATAAGGAAAAACTCGTATGGACAGAGTCAGTAATGAATGGGTGCTGAAAGAGTGTGGTATGAAATGGAATCCAATAGATAAATGTGAAAGAAGAGTCTTACGCTGGATTGAGCATGTTGAGAGGAGTGTGGTTTGGGTGACGAAGCAAATATATGAAGGTGGAAGTGGTAGGCCATGTAAGACGTGGCTAAATGTTGTAGACAAATGTGCGAAAAAGAGAAACATTAAGAATAAAAGAGCATATATGACTCACTGTATGGATGTTGTTGAAGCGAAGGGAGCATGCAAGGGTAGGGAAGTGTGGAGAAATTTAGTGAGGATGAATTGAGTACCTACGGGGTTGTTTTTGGAATTATATGCACAGTTTTTTGCCTACCCTATAAGAGGACGGTGGGATATGTATTTGTCATACAGATGGAAGAAGGTATAGGAAAGACAGGATATGAACCAATAAAAAACCCAACATAATATGGCTTTTATAATGAAACGAGGAATATGGCTCACATATAACATTGCTGCCACTGCACGGAGTAGTAGTGGCTACCTTTTGGAGAAAATCAATCACTACCGCTCAATCCCTTGACCTAGGTTTCATTCCATCAGAACCCATCAAAAGAGAGTTTGATATGTGTAACATAACTTCATAAAAGACAAAGAAGAAAACACAAAAGGGAGAAAAAAAATTGGTAAATAAGGATAGGACATACAAATAGTAATATATAGAAGGAACGATAAATATAAAGCACAAACACAGGAAATGGACAAATTGTAAAATGCAGTTCACCTTTCAACCCAATGCCTGCCCTCTTGTGTGAGGAACTTGAAGCCATGAATGGAGCTGTGATCCAAGTAGTCCTTCACACTTTCCCAAAGAATGGAATGCTTCAACATTTCTCTCAGTCACCGTCCAATGCCTCCCTATTGAGAGCAGCTTACACTTATTCTGGACAAGAAGATAAACATACTAGATACCTTATAGCTTTGCCCGGTGGTTTATGGACTCTCAGGTGTGGAACAAACATTTATCACTATGACATCAAGTTTGTTTCGTTATGCAAAGTAGTTCAAAATCCAAGCAAGAATGTGTTATTATCATAAGTGCAGGGATGTTTCCAGAATTTAATTTTGGATTGGAGAAGTTTTCCAAAAGGAGATAGCGAGGATTTTGTTTTAAACACTGAATTAATATTGAAGCAATTTAAAGTTGTTTTTAAAAACATAATTAGGGTTGTATGTGGTATAAATTCTACAAGAGTTCAATAAGCTTCTAGCCTAGACATTGATGAGGAATACAAAAATACATTACATACTTCCAAGGGACAAAATGGGGTGAGGGTTGGGGTTAGCTCCCCATTAAGCCTCTCTTTGGTGCAGCCCTGTCTGTATACATATTAAATGTACTTTCAAAAGTACAAACACAATAATACCAAATTCCCGGGGCAGGTATACTATTTGTTTAGACTATCTGCATAGTAACACTTAATTAGGTAGGAATGAGTAAGGTTTAATTAGGAGGAAATGTACTCTCATTTGCATGGAAGGAGAGTGAAAAAAACCATCCTCATTACACCTAACTTTGAATCGAACTATGACCCCTCTACCATCAGCAGTCCAATATATTGTAAGAGTATTGTCTTGGATCATTTGATCACTGATACAGGTACTGCTGGGCGGGTTTAATGGACAAATATCTTCTTTTTTTTTTTATGAAAACTGGTTTCATCAACCAAGAGTCTAACACTACAGAATACAACAATGTCTTTTTGCCACAGTAACACTGCAAGTGTGTTGTGAAAAAACAATTGATGCAAATTAACTGATAGATTATGTTTATCCAAAACAATCAACTTTTCAGTCATTTGCGCATTTACTATTTCAAATAAATTGTATTTGAGTAATTATTGTCAGTAAAACAATGTGTACTAAAAGTGAAAATAATTGTCCTTTCCCACACAATGTTTCTTATACTAAATGATGTGACAAACTAGCAATTATTCCCCCATTTTTAAGTACCATGAACCGGTGTAGAGCTACCAATTTGAATGGTTATTGAAAATTTATACATTTTTGACTGAAAAATTGTAAAGGAACAGCAAAAAAAACTGTTTCTTGTCAGTATACATTATGAACTGTGATGCTATGATATATCAATGTTAGACTTTTTTTCAACATGTTTTACTACCTGTTCAGGTTATACACAAGTGAACTTAATAATCCTTGAATCACTCAGGAAATCTAAGAAAATATTTGAGTTGAGATAAGACATTTTTTTGAATTGAAATTTGTTTTAACCCTTAAAGACGTTTTAGCCCAACATAATTATTCAACCAAAACTCAGATCCCTAATTTACCACTCAGCTCAATGTATAAAATTTTCAAATTTTTAGTTACTTTCATGAGTTCTACAAAGACTTAAAAATTAATGTAGTTAAGTAGACTGAAGATTTGTTTCTGTCCTTTCTCTAGTAAGTATATTTATCTTTTCCTGGCCCTGTGTACTGGCAACTAGTGGCTCATGAATCACCAATTTGTGAAGCACTATTCTAAAAATCACAGAAGATTTTTCTCAAAGATATTTGCCACTTTACTGTTGTGACGAGATGGTGTTCAGTTACCTACCTCGTTTGTGGGTGAATTTTATTAAAATTTTACCTTTCTCATTATTAATTAATTTGTGTCAATGCGATGTGTAGAAAGACCAGACAAGTATTAAGGCAAAAATAAAAGTTTTTAGTTTATAGTAAAATGATTATTCCTGTAGCGCTTATGTTTGAAACAACATTATTTTGATACCTTCATAAACTTAATATTATATACATTGGGAGCTCCATCTATCAAAGATGATGGTTCAATTGAAAAAAAATAAATTGATATACAGGATGGTAATGAAAAGAGGTTTACAAACTTCTAGGATTTGTCTAAAGTAAACCAACATTTAATATGGAACTCTTGTCTGGAAACATACCGTTGGTGTATTGCAGAGTGGAACTGTTATTATGTTCAGTAATAAGAATAGTTCTCATAATGCTTTATGTGCTTGCATTATATACAAAAATGTTTAGAAATTTTAAAGCAGATGGCTACAATAATTTCTCAAAATGATGTCCACCAATTGTGATTCAAGCATGTTTTGGCACACACTTTCAAAAATGTCAAGCCTATGATTTCTTGCCCTATGGTGAGAATACATGCTAACAGATCATTGTCAGTTTTTCAGGGGTTTCGTAAACCAGGCTTTCATGTGGCTCCACAGGAAAAAGTCTAGCGAAGTTAAGTCCGGGGAGTGTGGAGGCCATTCTACTCGCCCCCAGGGGTGCAGAGTATGTCCAAACGCGCGAACAAGGTTCGGAGGAGATTTGGGGCAGGGAAAAGTCAAACAATTTTGTTGACTTTTTAGTACATTCTGGTTCAGATATGGTAGTTTCATTTGTATGAAAAACAAAGGCAGATGACACTCAACACCGGCACTATCAGTGTGTGCCATAGTGAGGCAGTGTTGGTGTAAGCACAAAGAGTTGCGGTGTCTAGGGGCTAAGATATTAAGTTTAAATTCACCTTACAGAGCTCTACTGGAAAATAATAATCATAGTCCAAGGCTTTGAGGCGCATTCAGAATAAAACAATTTCCTCCATACATGTTAATATCTATGCATCTAAGAACCGTTTTATTTGAATGAGTTTATCGCCTCAGCTCAGATCATTTGAGGCCTTAAAGGAGATAATGTGTGACTTTTCTTACTCCATAATAGAAAAGGAAGAAGATGTTACCTTTGTAAATTGGAGTTTACCCATAATTTTTCCTCTTTCCGTAGATGAGCTTTTTCCACTCAATTTTCACTTATTAGCTTAGTTTTCTTTTATAATCAATTTGCATCCGTTATAATATCATTTAGCCAATGACACCTCCTCATTGTTAAACATTTTAAAGAAAAGAGAAAATAAAACATTAAAAAGTAGAGTATTCATGCTATAAAGATTAAAGTAAACATTTTAGAGTTGAAAAAACAATTTAAAGGTTACCTGCGCCTTGTTTCAGAACTGTTCTGTCCCTCTGAATCACTAGAAGCCAAGACAACCACATTAGTAATATGAAAGTATAATCTCTTAAACCAATGTATTAAATAATGTTAGAAAGGAAGTCACTTGTTCATTCCTATCCATACAATGTATTCACGCAGTTTACCCTGAAAGGTACTAATCTTACCTTGACTGGATAATAGAGCCATCCTAGAAATTGACGAATTCACTATTTAAGGGTGAATCAGGGTTGCAGAATATGTCCGAATGCGCGAACAAGGTTCAGGGGAAATTAATAGCAGTCCTGGGAAAATTTGGGGCAGGGAAAAGCCCAACAATTTTGTTGACTTTTTAGTACATTCTGGTTCAGATATGGTGTTTCATTTGTATGAAAAACTAAGGCAGATGACACTCAACACCGGCACTATCAGTATGTGCCATAGTTTGGCAGTGTTGGTGTAAGCACAAAGAGTTGCGCTGTCTAGGGGCTAAGATACTGTGTCATAGGTCTCAATAAGAAGTCAGAGGTTGAGACAAGGGGCAAAGGAAAGAGCTAATAATTCAACCTGGCTGAGTCATCAGTAACCTACCCTACCGCGGGTGTTTGGTAGCTATGGCGGGCAGGCGAGGGAGGGTAGGGAAGGGTGAGCGATGTTTTGTTTTAGTTTGAAATCAATCACCCGTTATATCGCGGCCTAGTTACACGGCGATGTGCGCGCAGTTTATTTAAACTCGTGACATGTGTATTGTAATAATTGTGTAGCCATGAAATTGTTATTTTAATGGACCTATTAAGGTTTGTACATTATACAATAGATAAATGTTTATAATTAATCGGATGGTTTAGTGAAACAAATGTTTATTATGTCGACTTTTAAGAGCAAACAAGACATCAACTTTGATCATTGAGAATGGAGTGGCAGACATGATAAGATGGGATTCTGGGGGGTCCGAGCACCCGGTGAAATTTGAGACCATAGACCATGCAGTAGTGGCGAGTCTATGAAAAAACGAAAAAGTGTATGAAAATCAACCAAGGCCTCCCAGAATGTACTCTCAAGATGTAATATTAAATATTAGCACCGGTAAACCTACTGGTATCAATGAACAATTAATAACAATATGTAATGCACACAAGGAAATGGGAAGGTTGCTATTTCTGGAAGACAACTATATTTTTATAAGGTAGGTACTATAAAAATAACTATGATTAAGATATGTTTAAATTTGAATTTTCCAAACTATGCAATAATCCTTATTCCCATCAGCTTCTATCAAATATTCGATGTTTTATTTTGAGTGCTATGGTCTTCGGGGAACTTTTTTTTTTATGAAAATGTTATGTTCTGGGGAAATATTGGATCTCTGAACATATTCTGCACCCCTGCTCGCCCCCCTCAACAAATCCATATGTCGCCAAATACTTGGTTGATGTGGTCTCGGACAGAAAGTGAAACGTGTTGTGGTGCACCATCTTGTTGCAGCCACATCTGTTGACGAATTTGTAATGGGAGCTCTTCCAACAACTCTGGCAATACTTCTTGCAGGTATATCTAATAAATAGGGTTGGTGAGGCGGGGTGGAAGATACAAACCAATGAAATGACAATCAATAATACCAGCCCACACATTGGCTGTTGGAATCTGGTGAAACGAGTGGCGTGAGGGTTTTCTTCATCCCAAACATGGCTGCTGAAGGAAGCTTCATCGATAAACAGAACAAGCTTCATTGCGACATACAACATTGCACAAACCAGTGAGAAAAATTAACTCACCGTGGAAAATCGGCTAGACTCATTGATTGAACTCTCTGCAGATGGTAGGGGTGTAGCTGTTGATCATTCAGAACCTGTCATATGATTAACACCCATGTCACATATAATGGTTCGGCTGCTAATGGATGGGTTCTCTTCGACCTTATGAAGCACTTCTTCCAACTGCAACTTAAGTCTAAGAGAGATTTGGGAGTTTTATCAAAATGTTATACATTTACAGTGGTCAAGTCACGTCATGTGAACATGATGTGGCAAATGCAACGCGTTGTTTTTGACTATGCAGTTCCAGTCTGCAATCTGCAAATGGTGCGTTTCCGAACACAAGTTCATTATTAAAAGTTGATCTACTTTGGACCCCTGATGTACCCTAGAAGTTTGTAACATGTATTCATTTACATCCTGTACAGTAACTTCAATATATAGAAACAATTTTTTTTATACATAACATATGTGACTATGAATCACATTATGTACAAGTTATGTTCATATATAATAAGACCGTGAAATACATCGTCAGGGACATTTAGATGAATTGAAGACCATTAAATGAGGCCAACATTAATTTTTTAGAAAGCTTAGGGGGTTCTTTTGCGCTATTCCATTGAAGTGAGCTCACTTTGTCTTTGTCTGTCGGGTATTCTGAAACAATTACTTCATCAATGTCAAGGAACTTCCTTCCTTCTCTTGAGACATCTCCGTTCAATTTTTCCCACTTGTTTTACTTATAACATCATCATTACAGGAGGGGAAATCCGAATTTGTCTTAAAAAAAATTATATATAAAGAAACAGTTTTTCTATGTTGTGTCACGGGGATTCACCAAAATCATCTTCGTCCTATTTTTCTCACTTGTTTTACTTTTAACATCGTAATTACTGGAAGAAAAATCCTAATTCATCTTGAAACAAATTTGATATATATAATTTTTCTACTTAATCTCAAGGGGGTTCACAAAACTACAATGTATAGAGAATTTTAATATATGGAGGTTTTACTGTACATTTAAAAAATACCTTAAAATATTCAGAGTGTATGCAGGTTGTCTAAATAATATAATGAAATGAGTGGAATGATGTACATACTATACACTATATATATTTGTTGACTTTTATATTATCTGCCAACTTAATAGCTCTATGTTGTCAAAGTTGTGTTTGAAGGATGATATGCACAAATAGCTTTGCTCAGATGGGTTTCCCTTGGGACAAAAACAAACTATTACATTAATTTTACTTCAAATACAGAAATGAGACTTTAGATGAAAATTAACTTTCATGTGACATTCAGGTATTTCATAAATAAAGTACAATGTAATGCTATCAAGTACAATGAGTACAACACCATGATAAAATGTTAGTATTCTTATTTATTTTCGATTTTTTAACTGAATTGAGACAATTAATGTTATTTAGATTTTACATTGTCATAGATACTATTCGAACTTGGTAATATCTTTTTATTCCTCACAGTGTAGCAATTTAAATTTGAGTGCAATATATATATATTATGAAAGTGCCCTATAATTAGCTTGGAGAGAAGATGGAAATTCAAATAAATTAGAAACTACACTCATATTAGCTGCTCTGGATGTAAACCTGACCCCCTTAATCAACCAGGTTTGTCAACTGCTCACCTAATACAGAGTATGAAAATGATTCAACAATGAATATGTTCAGTTAAGTGAAAAATGATCACCTTGACACGGGAATCAAAGCCAGGACTTTGATTCCTGTAGTTATCAACTTAATTGAAATTGTTTCTAGTATCAGGACTGTGTTTGATGATAGCATTAACATGTCAGCTTATAATACATATGAATTAATGAGGATGTTCTTTATGACAGTTTTACACTCACTTCACGACACTAATGGGAAAGTTTTGATGGAAGAAACTCAATAATGACCACTATCCATTATTATGTACATTATACATTGTATCAGGCTTTCTATCAGAACAATTTTCCGCTGTAGAAATGAAATAAATCAATAGAAAACTGTGGCATTGCTAAGTGAAAAACATAGTGCAATAAATAACCCACCTCTATGAAACCAAATGTTCATGATAGAGGGATGCTTCAAAGCTGTGTTGACAATAAGGTGGCCATTGGCATCATAGAAACAAATAAAAAACTTAATAAAAATGGTAATAAAAGAAAAGGAGTTATAGGAAACAGAAGGCATGGCTGTGAGAGGGTATTGAGAAACAATGATATAGTAAAATAATGACCAAAGAAGAAAACCAAAAACACTCGCACACTGCCAAACACTTTATAAAAAAACCTCTTCAGCAACAATGGGAGTAGATTAGAAAAAAAAATCACACAAGCAACTTACATTGCTACCATTTGTAGCTGGTCAGGGTTGCCAATATTTTCTTACTATAAAATTACCTGTATTTTTCAGGGTTTCCGGGAGGGATTCCCATTCTTCAAGACAACTTAGATTGAAGTATCTAGGAATGAAATCTAATTTTTTCATAAAATTGTCTAGTGTTAAGATTCAGATGGATATCTACTATATAATAACGATAAAGTTGTTTACTCAATTGCTTAGAAAATATTTATAGTAACAACATGTTTTTTTTTATTATATTAAACTTGTAAATTTAAAATGAACTATATCAATAAAAAAAGTTACAAGTTAATATTTACTTTTTTACAATTAGACATAATTTCAATTAAATTAAAATTAAATAAAACATGAAATACAATAATATAGTTTTGAAGTTATCATATTATTATAGAGAATAATATATTGTTCTATCATACACGAGGAATATTTATAATACAATAATTTTAACAAAATTTGATATTTTCAAATTAAACATGTCTAAAATGTTAAAAAAGTTCAGTAGCTTCCTGGTAGATTGCTCTGTCTTCGGAAGCACCTCTCCCTCTCCTCCCCAAACCCCCTTTTGGCA
>CABFWB010003476.1:33426-78451 GCA_902151455.1 Timema bartmani | reverse complement strand
CAGCAACTGATTTTATAAAATGTCCTCACCGTTATAATATTATATAGTATTAATCAATAGTTGTATATTTTCACAGCAAATAAGACAAACACTATTTTGTGCAAGAGATATTCAATTTATTCCGTGACCTGTAATATTGTTATGACAATGCAGTAGCGTGTATAAACCATAAGCATGTAATATTCATGAGCTTGCCTCGCTCCTGGAATTCCTGAATATCAAGATAAATATGGTATTATGTTAGAGATTCCTTTCGATAGCCACATGGTATTAAACTTCACTCTAAACACGCTGGACTTATTATGACGAGAAGATCGGTCCTTTAATTGCTTTCAGATGAGAGAATGATGGTTTTCTGTAAAAGGCTTTATATGCTTCCTCTGCGTACATGGTATTATAATTTCTCGATCCTCAACCTTCCTCGTCCCTAACACATTAATGTAATTCATATATATGCGTGCAACCCAAACTGCTTATACAATATGTTTCTAAAAATTAGTCACTTTTAGTAAAAGTTATGTTAATGCTTATATTAGTTATTTATATTCATTAACCCAAAATATATATAATATATAAAATTATAACACTTTTTTAGGGTATTATTCTGTAAATATGCTAAGTTTGAAGCTAAATAAAGCTACAACTCAAACGGATCTTCAGAAATTTCAAGGAATGTCACTTTGGATTGTTTTAGAAATATACTAAAAATCAAATATAGTTTTTAATAGACCCAAATACTACACTTTATATCATAATTATTTATTACAATCAAGAGATAGTTCATCTTGAAATATTTCTTCTAATTCCATATTATCTTTAATATTTTGACTCAAAGTTGTAATAGAAAAATATTCCAAATTTCGAAAATAGTTTTGATAGATGATGACAACAATACCAGCCATTCGAACAAATTCAATTATATGGTTGGTAATATTTTTAAAGTTGGTATTAGAATGTACACAAAATACACAATACACTAAGAACTTTATCTTATGTTTTTAATAACTATTGCACCTGTTTCAGTGGCCGCATGATTTAAGGCGCTACTCTTGCGGTAAACTTGTCTGACAATGACGGGGAGATCGAGGTTTATTTAATCTCTGACATGTGTACTAAATGTAGTTTTTCCTGTCATCCTCCACGCAAATGCGGGTTCATTCCCTTCAAATATAGCCTTGCTAATCACTAAAACTACTAGCATAATTGATACTTTAGTGTATAGCCTATTCTGATAGAAAGACTCAGTCCTTAAAAAAATCATAATAAAATATTTTTTTAACCATTTAACTTTTATACAAATTATTCCAATTAGGGGCTATATTATAAAATATATATTTAATTGAATTTAATTGAACTGAGTTTGAGACTTCCGAGGAGAATGTAGAAAGAAGTCTGCACATGGCTGAAACCCAATTGTTTCAGTTATAGTGACAACTCTATTAAGACCTGACAACATTATTTCATACTTAACATTGTTATCCCTCTTTACATTGAAACCTGCTTCACTTATCCTTCTTATTGTGGATATCTAGCTTGTCTTGGAAGGGTGAAACAATGGGGAAGTGTAAGACCAGACTAAATGAATACGAAGATTTCTCCATTTTATTCATTAAGTTAAATGAATATAATACACAAGTTCCTGGAAATATTCAATTGAGAAATGGCAATTTTATTTATAAATGACCTAAAGAAGAAGTCCAATTATTATCACCTTAGTGATCCAATGAATAATTTCTATAAAATCTTGCTAGACCAGAAAAAATTTATTGAAATATATCTAATTTCTGTGTTTTATGTGGAGTGTGCCAAAAAATATTCAGAAACATATGAATTACAATCACAACTTTGTTTTTACGCTTATAAATTTAATCTATTTTATCTTGGATATTTGATTGAATGATTTGATAAATTAGTACACCATCAAAATGTTATTTAACTTACCCTAAAATAATTTTAATTCAAGAAAAAACCTAAATATGTGTAAACAATATGTTTAACTTTATAAATTAATATAACATTAGAAGATTCAATGAAGACTCATAACATAGACTGAACAAAACCACGTTTCCGATGGTACCTTTAATGCGTTATAGAGTATTGATTCATAATGTCACAATACATTCTCATAACACGCAGAATTTATAATATATACTAATTTGGGGATTTCCAACGAATATGTTTAAATCTCGGCTGTAAATGTAAAATTATAACGGAAAATATCGTATCATTGTTAGGTTTTACGTGTCCGTGCGTCCGGCAAGTTTGTATACGAGTAACGTGGAAAATCGTGGTGTGTCGGCTTGTGTGGACTACATGGGTGATGTAGATATTAATTGTTACTGTGGGCTACGGGCTACATAAATAGTGAACATTTGGTGTATCTTTTAAATATTTGAATTGTAACAATTATAACCTTTTTTACAGACAGTAATTAGCTTATTTTATATAATTACATTATATGTGTTATTAGACTTTAAATTAACCAATATACTTAATTATTATTAATATCTTTATTTAATTTAGTGGCTTGTCTAGATTTTGATTTAATTATACCAGTGAATGTGTTTTTATGCTATTAATCAAAATCTTGGGTGATCCGTGAATATTTTGTTTCATACCCCAATATCCCCTAAGGAACATGTGGTTCACACGTCGACGTGTGAACGGCTTGTGACCCTCCTAGGTAGTACGGGCCATTCGATACAGTATTATGAACATTTAACTGATTATTAAAATTCTTACAGTTTATGAAAAATTGTAAATAACAAATACCTGCTACAAAATATAATGGTTCACTTTTGAGAGCCTCAAAAAATTAGGACCCAGTTCTTTAAAATCAATTTGTTAACTGTGGTATAGTGTCTGATCATCAAAATTGAGTTAGCTGCCGTATGACTATAGTTTTTATTTTAAATCAGTATTGCTTGGATGGTCAAGTAGCCTATGGAACATTTTATTATTTGTCTGACTTTCATTATTGAATCGGTCTGTTTACAGACGTCCTACGTAAGTATAACTTTGTTCGACAGGTCTACAAATGAACTGTACATCTCCCAATATATATTAATAATTAAGAATATTTTGATTAAGGAACATCCAGAACAGATAGTAAGGCACACAGTCATTAAAACATTAAATACGAAACAATGTATCAAGTCGAGGATGAGAAATCAATCATTGTTTGTAAAAAGTATAATGGAATTGTTTATACTAGCTCAGATTTTAATTTTAACCATTAAAAATTAATATTTACAAAACCAGGAAACAATATAATGTAAGAGACAATATGTTAATAGAAAAATTCTATAATAGATTTGAGAGTTAATTCTACATCTAAAGTAGGCTATGCATGTCATGTTATGTTGTATATTGTTAAAAATATAGAAAATTATTATATCCGTTACTAAATTTTAAATAATAATACTAACACAAATATTCATATTGTTCAGAAAGTAAGGAAAATACATGAAAACAAAAGCTCAGGTATGTCCCACATTCTAAATTTTTTATCAGAAACATTAAAAATCTATATAGAGGAAATATATTTTACTATACATTAGAGAGTTGCTTATTTAATTTATTTAATTATAGATCAAGCTCAAAACACTAATACAAATAATGAATTAATACAATGGACCATAGCATAGTAAACATGAATTTAGAACAGTTCTGATACACTTAATATAAGAAGATTGTATTGATTAAATACTAATAAAAGTAATATATATATAACATTATATGAATGAAAAAATTGCATTTTCATTAGTAAGAATACATCTAAAATCCGTTTACACTGAGAATGATCAACGTTACATTGTAAGTAACCCCTGTGGTGTAGCCTATTATATAGGGCAACATTGAAATCCATGTAAAATCTTTCAAAGTATAAATAATATCTAACCATATCATTTATAATTAATTAATAATATTTAAAATAGTTTGAAGATCTATTTATATATATATGTATATATATATATATATATATATGTCAAATATATGTGCTTGACTATTGCTATATCTATTATATTTATATAATATATAATTTAACTGCTAATATAACTTTTTGATTTACCCATTTATAGGAAAAAACAAGTTTGTATCATTTAATAAAACTAATATTATATTGATAGTAGTAATAAACGTGCGACGAGATATTAAACACAGCTCTAGAGCTACAAACTATTCCAACCACGATAAAGGTCTAGGCTTCTTCTCTACAAATAAATCCATTAAAATTACACCTAATTTAATTTGATAAAATAAGACGTCGCTTATAAATGGAAAAATATTCTTAGTTCATAATTGTCTTATCAAATTGCTATATATATAAGTACATTATTTTTAAAATATAAAAGTAGTTAGTGAAATCTAAAAAATAAAAAATAAAACGCCTTGCATTTCAAAATAGTATTTATAAAATTATTTGATACTAGTTTGGTTAATCAGCTCTTTGATAATAATTTAAATTAGATAAATAAATTATTACTTAAAAAGATGAGCTACCAATAGAACCTTTGAATATTTTCATTGTTTAAATTAATTTGGAATTCTATATTTAAAAATATATACGGCTATAAATAATATAAAGTTTACTGTCCGTTAGAAAGCTCATATCTTATCTGGGAGTAATATGGATTGTAAATTGAACTCAAAACGGGGAGGATTTCTTTTTCCAAGGATAGGTATGTTGTTATGATCAGATAATATTAACATTATATAAATATCTTAAAAGCAACTCCCCGTTGGTGTATTTTTATATGCTATAATCGTTACTAACAATTCAGTTCACTCAATGGTAATAATCAGTCCAAAACTACAAAAGATGTACTATAGTGATAATACTGTATAATCGAACACGATACAAATACTTATTGTTCACATCATTTGGGAGTTATTATACTGTCCTTAAGACCTTGATACAAATGTTTTAAAAAAAATAATCAAATTAAGTAAAATATATTTTAGGAGCGCTAAATTGAAGTAAAATAAACATTTGTGTAAACTTATCGGAGAAAAATGAGTGGTAAAAACACAATTTTCTTACTATTGATGGAAGGAGTTGATTCGATACTAGACAATGTTTTTAATACCTCATGACCATATTAGATAATATAATAAAAGTTTTACTGGAAAATGGAATAGATAAACACCATCAAAAAATTAGTTTAAATTGAGAAGTACTGTGCCTATAGTGACAATAATTTATGATCCTAATTTATAAGTAATAACAAAGTGGAATAATTAAATGTAATCTTGCTACTGAGCAAGGGGAAATACATACATACAGATTTTTTTTTTGGTGTGGTGAAAAAGGAAATGAACATTGACCACCTAACCACGTTTAGGTTGGGGATAAAATACAGAATTTGAGGCTGGTTTTTTGCGCATGAGTAGGAGGGGATAGTGAGGGAAATACAAAAGGGACACAACTCCAATATACTGAAAGAGGATGAGAGCTATATAATATATAAACATTTCAACTTGGTATTCTCACACCCAAATTGGAAAGAATATGAATTTTGTTTTCAATATATAAAGTAACATTAAATGCAAAATAGTATCAAAATATTTTTCTTGAATCTCAAACAAAGTAATCTTTATTAAAAAAATCAATATAAGTCTTATAATTAGTAATATAATTTTTAATAACATTATATATAAGCGTTAAACCATAAGTATTTAAAATTAATAATATATATATATATATATATTTACATGCGCAAGATAGCCCATATAATTTTCCAAACTATTAAGATAATAAGTGAATTAGATTTGCTTTATAGTATATTGAAAGAGATTAAATTAGATCTAGACCAATTATTGTATTTCTGTTAAAATGTCTGAAAAGAATGTCAACAAACATTTCACAGATCAGTGAAATGGAACTGAGTGTTAGACCTCCAAGGAGAATGTAGAAAGAGGTTCTGAACATGGCTGATACCCAGTGGTATCAGTTTCACCGACTTAACTCTATTATGAACTGACAGCATTATTTCATATTTATCATCACTTTGCCACTTTCCACTGATGCCAGATTCACATATTCTTCGTAGAAAAGTATCTAATTTGTCTTGATAGGGTGAAACAAAGGGAAAGTGTAAAACGAGACGAAATGAATAAGGAGATTCCTCCATTATGTGCATTAGAGGATAACCTTCTTCATAGTAGTCATTGAGCTCTATGTACATCTGGGTTATAACTGAAGCATCAACAAACGCATGTGTCTTATTAAAGGCAACCGTGTCAAGGGCACTTCTCGCATCAGGTACAAATTGAACTCTTTGAAAAATCGGTTTTACAACTTTATCATTAGTGTCAGAATGTTCCATTAAAACGTTATAATTATCACTCGAACCCTCCATATTAGGAACAGCGATCAATAGTCCCGATTCTACCAACTGATCCACAGTATCAATATCAGGGTAGTAATGGGGTGTCGTCAAGTAACTGGTAAAACTTCCTTGATATGCGTTTATTAAAATGACACTAAACCACAAACACATAACAACAAAACATTTTTGAGTTGTTGAAACCACTGGTAGAACTGTCGCCCCATTCACAAACAAACGAACTGTCTCTAAGAGTGTTTCAGTTTCGAAGGTCGCATCTTTTCTGAACAGTTTCC
This sequence comes from Timema bartmani, assembly GCA_902151455.1. Classification (NCBI taxonomy): domain Eukaryota; kingdom Metazoa; phylum Arthropoda; class Insecta; order Phasmatodea; family Timematidae; genus Timema; species Timema bartmani. The sequence goes on along the minus strand of CABFWB010003476.1, from coordinate 71,826 downwards.
AAAACAACGAAATAATTGGTAGATGTGCAGAATATGGCTATCCAACAACTATTGGTGAAAGGTAATATTACATTCATATATTTTGGAACACGTTCAGCCTTTGGTACAAGGAATGTCAACCCACTTATCTCTGGGGAGATTGTGGATGTAAATATATTTTTCGAATGTTTAAAGAAGACATTTCCAAATATATCTGGCAATATATTCTTATTGTTAAAGCTATCAATCACACTAGAAATGGAGCCATTTTGTGGTGTTTTTTCTTTCTGCCCGACTGACCGCATTGTTCCGTTGATATGTTCTATAAACGTCTTTATGCAAAAATAAGGAAGCTTGATGTGTTCTGATTTTAAACCATAAATACTTCTATCTTTACTGACCTTTATTTCATAGCCACGAATATCATTTAGTTTGTCTAAAAATATATTTTTACTCTTTCTCATACTTTTTGAAAGGTCCAGAAACGATCCATTACCAAGAAACTGATTGAAAAACAATGCCGTTGTTTTAGCGATTTTTGAGAATAAGTTAATATTCTTTTCCATCTTTGGTACAGTAATTATTACTAAATTTAAAATATGATACTCATCCCAAAACCTATGACTTTCTTCTTTAAATGCGTTTATTTCATCAATATNCATCTTTGGTACAGTAATTATTACTAAATTTAAAATATGATACTCATCCCAAAACCTATGACTTTCTTCTTTAAATGCGTTTATTTCATCAATATCTTGGGATGTAATTAATAATATGAATGGTGTTCTCGCGTGAACTAGAAACGTTTCCTTAAATTTTTCCAGTTGCACCCAAAATTTTTTATTATAATGTTCTACAAACCAAAATACCACTTTAGGTATTTCTAATTTACCGTTTAAAATTGCTTCTTCCTCAAATATTTCTTTAATCTCCATAATATTGTACTCATTTATAGTTAATACCAAAGTCGGGAAATATTCCAATTGCTTGAATAATTCATTTGACATATGAAAATGGTTTTCTTGGAAGACCACTGCTGCTAATGTCCTGGACAAGCTTTCTCTAATCATTTCATTGATGTAGTGAAATATTTCTGATAAGTTTTGATTTGTATTAAAGTGTTCAATAGTATTTAGTATTTTTGTATCAATGATACCGACATAGTAAATAAGCAAAATATTCGTTATCACTTTCATAGTAAATAAATCATTATAATTACACATTCACAAAGAGTTAAAATTTCTTTTTATTTTACCCTGGATAAACTANCATAGTAAATAAGCAAAATATTCGTTATCAATTTCATAGTAAATAAATCATTATAATTACACATTCACAAAGAGTTAATAATTCATTTATTTTTACCCTAGTTAAATTAACACATTATAAAACACTACATACATTTTATTTTAAATATGCGTATACTAAAGTTTCAACCCAGTGTAAAAAATTGTGGTGAAATAATATATTAATGTTTTTAGAATCAAAATAATAGTTAGCACTACAGTTTATTTCTTGACTCCTTCTCAGCAACTGATTTTATAAAATGTCCTCACCGTTATAATATTATATAGTATTAATCAATAGTTGTATATTTTCACAGCAATCCCAGCAACTGATTTTATAAAATGTCCGCACCGTAATAATATTATATAGTATTAATCAATAGCTGTATATTTACATAACAAATAAAACAAACAATATTTCTTGCAAGAAATATTCAACTTATTCCGTGACCTGTATTATTGTTATGACAATGCAGTAGCGTCCATTAACCATAAGCATATAATATTAACATGCTTGTCTCGCTCCTAGGATGCTTGTATAGCAAGATAAATATGGTATTAAGTTAGATATTCCCTCCGTTACTCACATGGTATTAAACCTCACTCTCAACACACTGGACTTATTTTGACGAGAGTAGATCGAACCTTTAATCGATTTCGCTAGAGAGAAGGATGATTTTCTGTAAAAGGCTTTATATTCTCCATTTGCGTAAATGGGATTTTAATTTCTCGATCCCTAACACATCAATGTAATTCATACATATGCATGCAATCCAAATGGTTAATACAATACGTTTCTAAAAAAAAGAGTCACTTTTAGTAAGAATTATGTTTATGCTATTATTAATTATTTATGTTCATTAAACCAGAAGATATATGATATTATAAAAAAATATAACACTTTTTTATGGTATTCTTCTGTAATCTTATTTGAAGATAAATAAAGCTATTATTAAAACGGTCTTCAGAAATTTCAAGGAATGTCACTATGGGGTGTTTTAGAAATATACAAAAATCAAATATATTTTTTTAATAGACGCAAATACCACTTCTTATATCGTAATAATTTATCACAATGTAGAGATAGTACATCTGGAAATATTTCTACATATTCCATATAATTTTTTATATTTTGATTCATAGTTGCAATAGAAAAATATTCCAGTTTTTGAAAATAGTTTTGATAATTGATGACAACAATACCAGCCATTCTAACAACTTCAATTATATGGTTGGTAATAATTTTAACACTGGTATCAGAATGTACACGTTCAACAAAACAAACGATACACTAAGAACTTAGTATTATGTTTTAATAACTATAGTGCTTATTTCATTGGCCACATGGTCTAAGGCACTACTCTTGTGGTAGACTTGTCTGACAATGACGGGAAGATTGAGGTTTATTTAATCTCTGTCATGTGTACTGACTGTAGTTTTTCCTGTTACCCTCCACGCAAATGCGGGTACATTCCCTTAAATATAGCCTTACTAATCACTTAAACTTTTAGCATAATTGATACTCTAGTGTATAGCAAACTCGGATGGAAAGACACAGTGTTTAAAAAAATCATACTAACATATTTCTTTAACCATTTCCCAATTGTTTCAATTTATTCAAATTAGGGACTATATAATAAAATATATATTTGACACTTTCTTTCAAGCTACAATGATAGTAGGATAGGTGTGGAGAAGGAAAAATTTAAGGAACACACACCTACAGTTACAAACATTCCCTTAAAGAAGGTTGGGAATTATCTAGAAAAATAACACTTCAGCATTCAAGGATGGGATTCGAACATTAGTCTTGGTGAGCTTTTTTAGCACAGCATATAATATTCGTTCGGGTCATATCCTCATCTACTAATTACTCTGATGGTTTTAGGGAATTAAAAAGTTATTATTAAATGATTTGTACCCACATTTCAAGGGAGGAAGGAAAACTATTATGGAAAAACTACCCTCATTACACACAGACTGAAATATATTCACTTAGATCCCACCATCATTGGAAGTCAAATCACTGCGAGAGTGATGCCTCAGACCATGTCGTCACATAAGCGGTTTGATTTATTTAAAAAAAAACCTTTAACTTTTTCAGTTAAAAATTAATGGCTGTTGAAATTGAAATCTTTTTCATGAAAAGCTGTTTTTATCGCTATATTCTGTTCCCTTATATCTTAACGAAAGAGTTTAAACTATTTTAGAAAAATTATTAAAATGTTTTTATTATTTTATCATTACATATGTCCAGGACTCTTTCACGTCATATTACTATATCCCAGTACCGTTTGATTTCTACTTTATTTTCTATCAGAAAATCATTACTTTAATATTTCTAGATAAAACGATACATTTGTTGACTTTTATACACATCGTTGCATGACCAGTATAATTTATATTGATAAAAAAAAGTCTAGTTTTCAGGGTCAGACTGAACGCTATTCTAAAAACACGATATATATAATCTCTAACTTAATTATCTTTTGAAAACCTCATATCCTATCTTATCGACTTCCCTTTAAAAAAATGTTGGCTTAGTCTATAAAATGTGACGTAGCATGACACAAAACATATAACAGTGCCACCATATCGAACCTAAATATCCTTTAGCGTCTGTATTATTTATGAATAGATGATTCTGAATATAATATCAAATAAATTAAAACACTCCTCTTGTCATTTTAGAACAATCTCTTAAGTCCCTCTTTAAAAAATTTTATCTTATAGAAGACTTGATATATTCAAATATTTACTTGGATTAGAATGGTGACACCTACTCTGAAACTACGTTTAATATGAATTTTGTAGACAATAAATAAATTATTATAGTAAAATTGTGATATTTTTAATCCAAATTGAAAATGTTTATATGTTTGTTATACATTTTGAGACAAGCCATATTTAAAAAAAATAACAAAGTGATATTTTTTTAAATATATACAAAATGTATCTCTGCGTTTCCTCCATATTATCTCTGACACGCAGTACGTCACACTTACGTTTGATTGAGAACTAATCGTTTCGTGGCCCAAACTCTTGATTGCTCTTCTCCAGCCAGATTTAGTGATTACATGTTGTACGGCGTCATCCAAGCGATATAATGGCCTGCCTATGACGGGGTGTTTGGGGATTTTTTAATCCTCATTCATACTAAAGGCGATTTATCCTTACTAATTTTCCACTCTCTCTATATCTCTCAACACGAATGTGGCCACACTTCCTTAAAATTCAATCTTAAAAATCTGTAATTATTAGTGTAATTATTACGAGCTCCTGGTAGTAGCACGCGGTGCTAAAATAACTATTTTGTTTAAGTTTTTTTTATATATGCTTACATAAAAAGCTAGTATATATCCTCTAAAATTATTTCTTTCCCATACTTATAGTGCGGGTGTAAGGAAATAGAAAAAAGACCAGTATTATTACAATTCCTAAAGAATTTTTTTTATGTCAAAATAAATCTAATATTTCTTCACATCAAACCTAGTTTAATTTATTTCACATTGCGTTATCAACATTTTGTCTAATATATGAAAAGAATGTCCTGACATTGAACGACAAATTTTTCTCTTTATTTTAAAAGTTTTTCATCTAGTGCCATCAAGGTAATGGCAGATATTCAACAGTTGTTGATATCCCCTTGTGAAGAAAATTAAACTTAATGTTTCTAATGGAGTGATATTTGATTTATTTTGGGGCAAAGTAAAGATTTAGCTATAAAAACTCTAAATACCTTGGCCCTTTATCGCGTGCCTCATATCCCCACCATAAAGTTTTTTTTATATGTATAGTCCTAATCTGTTTGGAACCTTTCAGCTCAATCTTGAACGCTTATAAATCCATAAACCACTATACAAGAGAATTTATGATAGATGGAAGACACTAAGTGAAGATTAAATCTTTGAAAATAATTTGCATGTTCAGTTGTGATAAGACCATTGACAAAATAAATGTATTTGACCTAGAATGGAATAATACCTGTCTACTTTTGAAAATGTCCAACCTATTTGAAAAAAACCAAACCATATACCTTTTTTTAAGGGGAACACAAATTTAAGCGTGCTATTTGCATCCAGCTTACCATCCTTTGCAAATTTTATAGTAAGACGATAAACAAATCCTGTTTTAATGATCAGGAAGAGTTCATGCTGAACGATTGAGTATATCTTCAATAATACAGTTCTAGATGTTCGAGTTTTTTTCCCAGGGAACATTAAGCTAAGCTAAGGTTCCTCTTTTCCTTCCCGAATTAATGTTGTTGATTTCAAGTGTGTTCTAGTGAAGTCTAGCTATTATTATGAAGAGTTTTCCAAAATGTCAGTTTTATGTTCATATGATAGAACTAAGAATAGGAGCAACTGTTTTTAACAGATGTTTTCGAGGAGTAAATGAGAGAAATAGGAATAATTTTGAAAACATATATCTTAATACTATAGATGAGTTATTATTTTCTAAGAAATCCTTATTTGATAAGTTCATAATTACAATAAATTAATGTGAAAACCAAACCTTAAAAACTTTTGAGGTTGATTCAAACAATTCTCCACTCAATTTGTCCAACATATGCCCCAAGATGCTTTATGCGTATGTGCTACGTAATATAGCCGAAGGATGGAGACTTTTTACCAGATAGCATTCGAAATAACATAGCAAGGCATAGCTTGGCAGGGCTTAGATTTTTCGTGAACCAAAACCTACAAATATATGGCCAGAAATTTTTCTAAACTGTAGACTTTAATGATCTCAACTTTCAGTTTGAACCGAAATTAACTACTTTCATGGATTAGCACACCTTAAGAAAATCATGTTTAAAATTTGACAATAAATGATAAATTATGAAGTTACGTGAACTTTTATTTTTTACTTCATAGTTACCGTATTAATGCTGAGACTCCATGGCGTCAATTTTGAAATATAAGGATACGTCAATTAGCCTATCATAATACGTAGAAAACACATTTAAGACACACACTTCAAGTTTACTATGAACATTTAATAAATTAAATATATAAAAAATATATACAAAATTTTAATAAATACGTAATATGCAAAATAATGAGTGAAGGCCTAAAAATAAGTGAAGATGAACTGTTGAATAGGATCTTCTCAAAATTGAGTTTTTTTTATAAGTGATTATATACCGTCTGATACTAGTTGTTTTAATAAGAACCAATATTATATTATATACTTTAATGTAGTCTATGAATTGTTTTATTACTTTCTCGACTTTGATTAGAAAATAAGTACTACGCTTTTGGACGTCTCACTTATCTAATAATAATATATTAATAATAATAATATTAATAATAATATTAATAATAATAATATTAATAATCTTAAAAACATTGTACCTCTATAAACAAAAATAATATACAATCTGAAACAAATTCAATCGATAAAAATACTGTACCGGTAGATATAGTTCAATTTTTGGTTTTTTTGTATACCAGTAAAGAAGTTCCTATATGTTGTGTAACGTTGTGTATGACTATAATATGGAAAGCTACGTGTCCTTATGCACTTGAAATAATACATTTAACACTTGATATAAAGCTATTGCCACAGTTATCCAAACGTTTCTGAAAGCATTGGGTTTACTTATATCATCAACTCAGGTATTTCTTATCATTACTAATTTTTTCTTCTTTTAATTATGTTTGAAAATATTTAATAACATGATTTAACAGACATTTTAAATTTAAAAAAATTTCTATTATAAATAGTGAGAGAGTTTTTTAATTTTGTTTATTTAATTTTAGAATCAATTCAAATTTAAAATACTATTAAACGATTCATATAATGAAATATAAACTAATTATAACCGAAGTTTTCAACACTTATTTAATAGACCTTTCGAATATCAATATTATCTCATAATAAATAAATAAATAAATAAATAAATAAATTAGTAATGTGTTACTAATACCTTCCATGGTAGGTACGGCTATCAATAGTCCCGATTCAATTACCTGATCAATAGTATCAATATCGGGATAGTAATGGGGTTTTGTCAAATAACTGGTTAAGCTTTCCTGATATGCATTTAGTACTATCAAGCTAAACATCAGACACAAAACCACCAAACAACAAAACATTTTTGAGTTGTTGAAACCACTGGTAGAATTGTCGCCCCGCTCACAAACAGACGAACAGTCTCCAAGATCATTTCAGTTTCTAAGGTCATGTCTTTTCTGAACAGTTTCCAAAACAGAGTAATAATTGGTAGAGTGCAGAATAAAGCTATCCAACAACTATTGGTGAAAGGTAATATTATATTAACATATTTTGGAACGCGCTGAGCCTTTGGGACAAGAAATGTTAAACCAGTTGTCCCTTGATAAATTGTTGATGTAGATATATTGTTTGGATATTTAAAGAAGACGTTTCCAAATATATCCGGCACTATATCTTAACTATAAAAGCTATTCTTTACACTAGAATTGTTGCCAATATCTGAAGTGTAATCTTTCCTCGCAACTACTAACATTGTTCAATTTATATATTGCACAAACGGTTTTATATACATGTAGGGAGATTTAAGGTGTCCCGCTTTTAAACAGTAAGCAGATCTATCCTCTGATACCTTTATATCGTAACCATTAATTCCTTTTTCATTAAAAAAAAAATCCTTCTGATCTCTCTACTACTCTTATGTTTTTAACCCCCCGTTCCTCCCCCCCATTTCCACCAGATATATTCGGTTTCGTTTACTTCTATCACCATGGCAACCTATACTTTCTTATGTTATTACTCTATTCAGCATGTCACATTTCAAACACACTCATTCCCCATATTCCACTCAGGACACCAATGTCGCAATCTCGCAATACGACCTTGGTAAGCTTGCTTGTTTTTATTCTATACATATCTATTAATTTACACAATGGTAACATATTCTCTTTAGCATTTTCTATTTTCTATTTGGCTTCCAAACAATATTCCTATAATTTCGTTTTCAGCGCCATGATTATGATACCATGTATCGAGACATGTCGGCAATAATTCAATCGACGTAACACGCCGATACCAACCAAGGAGGAAGGGAACCCGATACATGTTAAGACTTCGTATCACCGTTTAAATTGATTTTCAATAATTTGTAAACCACTTATGTATACTGAATGATTCCATTACTCAATACTTTCAAATTTAATTACACCTGCCAATTTCGTTCCATGGTTTTTATTATTTTTATCCAATGTTATTTACGATTATTTATATCAATCTAAATATTGTATAAATGGTTTTTATAAATGTTTTAAGGATGAAAGTTAATATCTAACCTGATGGTTTTCTTCAAAGACATTTTAAATTTCAATTAATATCACATATTTTTTAACATGTACAACGAGTAGAAGTGTGCTATTGTATTATAATTGTCATTTTGTCAAATGTTCATGGTTTTTATCTTGCTTTATTATACAACCAATCACACTTTTAATTTTTAACTTAAATAAGTGGTCCGCTATCTTAACTACGATTTTGTTACTCCTTACTTACAAATCTTTAGAATGTTTTCTAAAATGATCATTCCGTTTGCCTGAAAATATATCTTTATTTTTTGTTAATTTTTTTTTTGACAGGTCCGAAAACGAGCCATTGTTAAGGAACTGATTGAAAAATAATGCCGTTGGATTTGTGCTTTGTGAAAATAAGTGAGTTTTTTTTTCAAATGTTGGAATGTAGATCAATACTAAATTTAAAATATGATATTCATTACATAATTTACCACAAACTTCCTTATATGTATTTATTTCATTAATATCCATTGACGTAATTATTAATATAAATTGTGTTTTCGCGTGAACAAAGAATGTTTCTTTAAATTATTCTAGTCGCACCCAAAAAAATAGGATCATAATGTTCTAAAAACCAAAATACCACTTTTGGTATTTCTATTTTACCAATAAAAATCACTTTTTCTTGAAACATTTCTTTTATTTCCATAATATTGTACTCATTTATAGTTAAGGCTAAAGTAGGGAAATATTCAATTTGCTTGAACAATTGAGTTGAGATTGGGAAAATGTCATCTTGAAAAACGACTGTTGCCTGAGGCCTAGGCTGGCTATTTTGTATTATTTCACTTATGTAGTGAATAATTTATGAGAAGTTATAAGAGTAATTATAAGGTCCAAATGAATCACTTAGTCTGTTTTCTACGTTTATGGTTAAGCTTAGCAGCAAAATAACTTTTATATCTTTCATTTTAAATATTAATTTATTCCTATAATGCAAAATACTACTAATAAACTATCAATATGTATTTTAACGGAACATATTAACACTTTATAAACCACTGCGATTTAGTTTTTATCTATTAACGTATCTTCAATTTGCGAAAAATATATGAGATTATTCGATAAAATCTGATGTAGATAATAATAAATAGCTCTATTGAATTTCGCTAAACGCTTTTTTATTTACTGAATATATGACGAATAAGTATGATCTCTGTTTATTTTTTCTACAGCATTGATCAATATTTAAGATTTTAGACATTATAATTGTGTATGTTGCATTCATATTACTCAATGCCATTTAGTTGCCGCCATACATTATCCCTGCACGATCACAGGGGTGTACAGGGTCGTGGATAAAACGGTATACATCCTGGTTGCCATGTTTGATTTGGTCTGCCTCAACTCTAACTAATGAAAATCAATAAATCTATTTAATAATAAATTATAGTTTTTATTCATTCATAAACAAAATGATGAGTAAGTTTAAGAGATCCCAGAAAAAATATATTTTTTTAACATATGACGTCATTAAATATAAACAATCCCATTTTTGTCAATTGGTGGTGTTTATAAAAATTATATTGATCCAAATGTGTCAGAATTTTTTAAATAAAAACTGACTTCTATTAGATATATAATCTACAAAGTTATTGGGTCCAGGATCATTTCACAGACTGAATATATATAAAATAAATAATCAACGACTGTCCACAACAATTATACTTTTATCTATAGAAAATAAAAACTGATGGTTTTTAAGTTGATTAAATAGCAATGTAACTACCTATAATATTGCTGTAATGAACGCAGGATTCAACTTACTTGCGGGACAGATTAAAATACTTAACCTAATTACTTCAGATTACATTGCAACACAATTTCAGTTGTATTAATGAATTTATGCTAAGATTGAGTCAAAATTGTAGATATAATAAGTTTGGAACTTTCCAGTTCACTCCTGCGTGCTTATTGTTCCATTATCTACTCTACAAGATCATAACTGAGTGATTAAATCAACTAAGTGATGATTAAATCTACGAAAAGGTTTTTAATGTCCAGTCGTATCCAGTTCAATTGTGTCGAGATAAATAAAAATGTAAAATATATTCAGACAGAGACTTAAATAAACCTTGGTCTGCTTTTGAAAAAAGTGTTCTACCGTTCCCTCTCAATTTAAAATATGTTCTACAAAGATTTTTACCCGAAAACCTATCAACCCAAGCCTCATTTAATTTAACCAACCATACGTTAAAATTTAATAATAATAATAATAATAATAATAATAATAATAATAATAATAATAATAATAATAATTTTCAATTCAATTTCAATTTCCTTTATTATAGTGCCGACCAACAGTCGTAAGACTTATAACAGGCCAGCACTGAAAAGCACACAAGTACATACCCTACAATACATACATTTACATAAGAAAACATGATAGACAAAAAATGGCCAAATAATGCCATATACCGATAAACAACCACGAGACAAAAAAGTAGTTAATAATGATAAGAATAAAAAGTAACATTAAAAATAAATAACCAAATAGTGGTTAAAAGCAGTAACATTATGCAAAAAATAGATCAGAATATTGTAAACTTAAACAATGTAAACTTAAATAGTATTAAATAATATAGGCAGAACCTCTACAAGATAAATTATTGATACGGGATATCCTTAAATAACTCTCTGAGTTTAGCTTTCCTTTTATGATAAAAGTCGAATTCGACAAATCTAGAATTGGCACTATGGATACAACGACCTATAGGGCTTACCTTGTAAGAGCTATTAAGAAAAAATAATTTTTGATTACGAGAAGCCCGAGAAGGGATAAGAACGCCTACATGATCAAGGGCAAATTTGCAAGAAATTATGTTATTGAAAATATTAAAAACAAAAAGGGCATCACAATAAAGTCTACGCGAGAAGAGAGTTTGGAGCCCTAATAGGTTTCGAATTCTATCATAATCATAATAAATCCGGTTACTAAAGTATTTATCATAGCATGCAGCAACAAATTTTCTTTGAACGTTTTCTAACCTAAGAGAGTCAGTTAAGGTAATTGAATTCCAAGCAACAGTAGCATATTCTAACTTAGATCTAACCAGGGCATAATACAGACATAAAAAACAGTCAATTTTCTTAAATGATGAAGTAATAAATTTAATAAGCCCAAGTAGTTTCAATGACTGGGAAATGACATGGTCAACATGATAGTGGAAATAAAGTTTGTTATCCAGGAGGACACCAAGATCATTAATACAAAGGGTGCGAACTATGTTATCACTGCCCAATTTATAAGTAAAAAAGAAAGGATTAGTTTTCCTAGTGAAAGATATAGATTTGGTCTTAGATTTATTGATAGACATTCCATTTTCCAAAGACCATTGTAGAATACCATTTACATCATTTTGTAAATCTATACAATCTGCAATTGAATTGATAGTTTTAAATAATTTTACATCATCAGCAAAGAGTAAATAACTAGAAGAGTTCAAATATTTACCAATGTCATCAATAAACACATTAAAGAGAAGAGGACCTAAATTAGACCCCTGTGGTATGCCACAGGGTGCTAAAAATGTATTTGAGCTGTGTGAATCAATTTTAATAATGAATGATCTTTCATGCAAATAACTGCTGAACCAATTTACATATGAGTGAGAAAGTCCAAAATTACCAAGTTTAGCGAGAATAATATTATGCTGACATAAGTCAAATGCCTTACTTTGGTCAAAATAAATAGCATCAACCTGACCTTGGGCAGAGACTTGAGGGGCAACATGCCCAAGAAATTCTACTAAATTAGTTACAGTAGATTTATTTTTTATAAAGCCATGTTGATTATCTGAAAATTTATTTTTAAGGTGGTGAAAAGTATGCTCATGTATGATTTTCTCGAATACTTTGGAGAAAGTGTTTAAGAGAGAAATTGGTCTATAATTACAAACATTTGTTTTTACCCCCTTTTTATAGATAGGTATGACAACAGATTGTTTCCATGTACGAGGAAAAGTTTCATTTGACAGGCTAATGTTAAAGATATAGGCTAACAAAGGGCTGAAAATGCTGGCACAGCCTTTAACAATAAAACTTGGAATTCCATCTGTCCCGGCACATCTAGAAGAACTCAATTTTTTAATAGCATTAGCAACATCCAAGGGTGTAATGTGGCATGGATACAAGGGCGCGCTAGTTTCAATAACGGGGCAGGGTAAAACAGGAATAGCTGAATTATAAATGGAATGAAAGTAGGTCCCAAACTCATTAGCAATTAATAAAGGATCCGCTATAGATTTGCCATCAATTTCAAGGTTGGATGGGAAAACTTTATTCGTACGATTATTTTTAACAAATTTCCAAAAATCTTTAGGTTTGCATTTAATACTATTTTCAATTGAGTTCATCCAATTGGCTCTGTCTATAATCAAAGTAGTTTTAACTAATTTACGAAAGTGAGAAAAATGTGAATAGAATACACTATTATTTGTTATTTTAAACTTTTTGAAAAAATGGTTTTTTTTCCTAATATAGTATTTGAGTGTAGAAGAAAACCAATTAGGATATTTGGATGAATTAAGAATATTAATTTGAGGAATATTCATTTTGATTTTCCTTTGGACTAACTTGGTAAAATTATCTACAGCCAAATTAACATCCGTAGTAGAATAAACACAAGTCAAATCTGCAGTAGCCAGGTCATTGTAGAGATTAAGGTAGTCACCGTGTTCATAGTCAATATATGTTTTAGAGGTGTCATTAATTTTAGTCGCAATAGGTACATCTAGTGAAATCAATAATAATAATAAAAATAATAATAATAATACTAAAAATAATACTACTAAAAATAATTTCCAGATTATTGACTATGCACCATAACGCCGATAATATTTGTATCTCTGGTATCATTAAGTCTTTAAAGCATTTATTGGGTTAAGTGACCTTTTTAAAAATTATGTTTTAACAATAGATTATATAATTTGCATCCTTCTTAACCCTATAAAAATATGTAAAGTGATTTTTTATTTTAAACTTTTAATCTGCCCCTTACATCTCTTTCTCTCTTTTCGTTCTCTCTCTCTCTCTCTCTATCTCACATAGACACACAGACACACACACACACACACACACACACACACACACACACGATGAAACCCAATGGTGGTAATTTTTTTTTAACAATAGTGAATATTAAAACTGTTATTTGTATTATATTTCTTAGGTTCAGTTTAATGAAGAATTGAAGATATAAATTATTTTTACACAGTACGAAAATTAGTAATAAATCAATAAATGTTATGCAAATAATTCTTTGGAGGAGTAAGGGACACTTAAAAATGTTAGGACCAGAAAGGACCCTGTTTTAAAATTCGAAGGGGAATGATCTAGTTGTAATTTAGTGCCGTCTTGCAACTCGTGTTGTGTATGGACGATTATTTGGTAGAAGTTCATGTATTGTATTGTGTATGTTTTTTGTCAGACTTATCGTAAGAAATATGTTGTTTTACAGACGTTTTGCATCAACATAGCCACACTAAACTAGCCCATACTTAAGATGTATAACTGTAGAACTTATGAATTATTAATAATTACTTCTATTCGAATTCAAAGTAAAGTATCAAGTGTCAGCACGGTTACCTCTTAATAAAGGAACCAACTGAAATAATTCATAAATATATGATCATGTATATTGTGTTTACATACATTTCTTAAATAAGATATCGGCCATTGTTAATAAACAGTTATTGACTGCCGAGGACGGTGAGATCAAGGTTCGAATCTAGGTAGGGGGAAATAGGGGGGGTTTCCCCTAACTGATTTTCCACTCTCCCTCCATGCAAATGTGGGCTCACTTCCTCTAAATTCAACCTTCCCAATTCTTAATACACTAGTTTAATCACTACTTAAGCATATTAACCAAAAAAGAAGTAAAACGCGATTGTTTGGAAAAAAAAAGTTAACAGTTAGGTGGAACTGTTTATATTAGTTCAGATTACCTAGCATATAATCCGTACGGGTAGTAAGACGCATTGCTAAATAATAATAATAGTAATCAGACTACCCTAACATCAAGTGGAAACAAAAAAATATTGTGAAACAAGTTCATACAAATATAATATACTCATACAAAAGTTTTTACTGTCTGTGTGCGAAGTATACATGTGAAGTCTCTTCTAAATGTAAAGTAATCTTGTAACTTGTTAATACAATGGAAGCTTGAGTGTCTTAGTGCACTTGAAATAATGTTATTAGCAGTAATATGCAAACGTTTTTGATGCAATGGAATTTACTTAGTAACATTAACTCGGGTATGTATAATTTTTCTCACTTATTATTTAATTTTGGTTGTGAGCAATTAAACATTCGTAATATGATAGGTTACTTATTAAAAAAATGCATTTATATAATTTATAATAAACTAGATCGTGATTTATTTCATTTAAATTATTTTAAAACAAAATTAAATCACAAATATAATTAAAGAATTTATGTTCTGTAATATAGTATAGTCAAATCAAAAGTTTCGAATAACTCTCACAAAAAGGCTTATAGCGTAGTAAGATTATATTAATCAAATACCAATAAAAGCTATTTTCTTTTTGAACAAGACTAAAAATTTAAAGGAATATTGCTTTTTATTTGGTAGCAATCACCCTGTTCATTTACCTTAAAGTCAGCGAGCTTACCTTACTTGGATCCACTATTTAATATACTGTATATTTTGGATAGTTTCTTCTAAGTTGTTTTGTGCATTTATCTGTAACTGGTTTATAGAAGAAATTTCAATCATAATGATAGTTAGGGTTGTACTTGGAGGCTTGAATGTTGAGAGTGATGATGATGATGTTTAAAGTTAAATACAAATATTTTTACAAAATGAAGGTGTAATCAGTTAATATATATATTTATATATACATTTACGTATATATACACAAATTACTATTTATAAATGGGATGATTAAATTATAGCCTAGGCCATGTTTTAAATTTATCACGATCATATAATATGATTAAAGGTTTCCTTTTAATGAAGGATTATCTAGAAACTGAAATGGATGGTGATCATTTACACTGTGTAAATCTTTAGAGCTATCAAGTTATCTCTTTTTACTATATTATGACACTACTTTATTAATCATACCATAGTCGAGTAATTAAAAGTAGGCTTGATACATTACAAACTAAGAGGAGTTTAAACATGTTTTATTTAGATGGTCAACAAGAAAAGGAAATGGAACTGGCAGCCGCTATAGAAGCCAAAGTTAGAGGCAGGTTTTGGGAGTAAAAGGCTGGTGGCCGAAATACGACAGGGAGAGGAAACATACTAAAATGAAAACCAGAATTGTTATAAAATATTAAAACATCTGAGTTAGATCATCTCATTACAAAGTGTAAGAGAATATGAATTTTTATTGAAATATTTTAAAAAACATTTAAAGCAAGATTTGACGGTCAAACCTTTCTCCAATCTCAAATAAATTTTAATCAAATTACTATAGAATTAATCTTAATGGTATTATGAATATCATTATCATTAGATTATTGTGATTAAACTTTTAGGTATCCGTATTAACCTTTAATAAGAGTAAAAAGATTAATTATTTTATATGAGTTACATAGTTCTTATTATTGAAAACATTGTCTACATTAACATTAAATTATTTTTTACATTCTAGTCCTATAATAAAAATTAAATATGATTTTCAAAACTGATTGTAATTCTGTTAAAATATCGTATGAGACTGGCAACAAATATCTCACATATCAGTGAAATGGAACTGAGTGTTAAACCTCCGAGGAGAATGTAGAAAGAAGTCTGAACATGGCTGATACCCAGTGGTTTCAGGTCTACTGACATTACTCTATTATGAACTGACAGCATTATTTCGAGTATATCATCGCTATGCCACTTTTTAATAATGCCAGATTCATATATTCTTCGTATTATGTTATCAAATTTGTCTTGATAGGGTGAAACAAAAGGGAAGTGTAAAACAAGACGAAATGAATATGGAGATTCCTTCATGACGTGCATTAGAGGATAACCTTCTTCATAATATTCATTGAGCTCTATGTATAGTTGGGTTACTATGGAAGCATCAACAAACGCATATGTCTTATTAAAGGCAACCATGTCAAGTGTACTCTTCACATCATGTACAAAATTAGCTCTTTGAAAAAGCGCTTTTACAACTTTATCATTTGAGTCAGAATTCTTCATTAAAACCTCAAAACTATTACTATATCCCTCCATATTAGGAAAAGCTATCCTTAGTCCTGATTCCACCAACTGATTCATAGTATCGATATCAGGGTAGTAATGGGGTGTCGTCAAGTAACTTGTCAAACTTCCTTGATAGGCGTTTATTAAAATGACACTAAACCACAAACACAGAACAACAAAACATTTTTGAGTTGATGAAACCACTGGTAGAACTGTCGCCCCACTCACAAACAAACGAACCGTCTCCAAGAGTGTTTCAGTTTCGAAGGTCGCGTCATTTCTGAACAGTTTCCAAAACAACGTAATAATTGGTAGAGTGCAGAATATAGCTATCCAACAACTATTGGTGAAAGGTAATATTACATTCATATATTTTGGAACACGTTCAGACTTTGGTACAAGGAATGTCAACCCACTTATCTCTGGAGAGATTGTGGTTGTAAATATATTTTTCGGATGTTTAAATAAGACATTTCCAAATATATCTGGCAATATATTCTTATTGTTAAAGCTATCAATCACACTAGAAATGGAGCCATTCTCTTTTGTGTTGTCTTTCTGCCCGACTGACCGCATTGTTCCGTTAATATGTTCTATTAACGTCTTTATGCAAAAATAAGGACGTTTGAGGTATTCTGATTTTAAACCATAAATATTTCTATCTTTACTGACCTTTATTTCATAGCCACGAATGTCAGTTAGTTTGTCTAAAAATATATTTTTACTCTTTCTCATACTTTTTGAAAGGTCCAAAAACGATCCATTACCAAGAAACTGATTGAAAAACAATGCCATTGTTTTAGCGATTTTTGAGAATAAGTGAATATTTTTTTCCATTTTTGGTACAGCAATTATTACTAAATTTAAAATATGATACTCATCCCAAAACCTATGACTTTCTTCTTTAAATGCGTTTATTTCATCAATATCTTGGGATGTAATTAATAATATGAATGGTGTTCTCGCGTGAACAAGCAACGTTTCTTTAAATTTTTCCAGTCGCACCCAAAATTTTTTACTATAATGTTCTACAAACCAAAATACCACTTTAGGTATTTCTAATTTACCGTTTAAAATTGCTTCTTCCTCAAATATTTCTTTAATCTCCATAATATTGTACTCATTTATAGTTAATGTCAAAGTAGGGAAATATTCCATTTGCTTGAATAATTCATTTGAAATAGGAAAATGGTTTTCTTGGAAGACCACTGCTGCTAATGGTCTGGACCATCTTTCTCTAATCATTTCATTGATGTAGTGGAATATTTCTGATAAGTCTTGACTTGTATTAAATTTTTCAATAGGTTCTTCTATTTTAGTTTCAATGATACCGATATAGTAAATAAGCAAAATATTCGTGATCAATTTCATAGTAAATAAATCATTATAATTACACATTCACAAAGAGTTAATAATTCATTTATTTTTACCCTAGTAAAATTAACACATTATAAAACACTACATACATTCTATTTTAAATATGTGTATATTAAAGTTTCTATCCAGTGTAAAAAATTGTGGTGAAATAATATATTAATGTTTTTAGAATCAAAATAATAGTTAACACTACAGTTTATTTCTTGACTCTTTCCCAGCAACTGATTTTATAAAATGTCCTCACCGTTATAATATTATATAGTATTAATCAATAGTTGTATATTTTCACAGCAAATAAGACAAACACTATTTTGTGCAAGAGATATTCAATTTATTCCGTGACCTGTAATATTGTTATGACAATGCAGTAGCGTGTATAAACCATAAGCATGTAATATTCATGAGCTTGCCTCGCTCCTGGAATTCCTGAATATCAAGATAAATATGGTATTATGTTAGAGATTCCTTTCGATAGCCACATGGTATTAAACTTCACTCTAAACACGCTGGACTTATTATGACGAGAAGATCGGTCCTTTAATTGCTTTCAGATGAGAGAATGATGGTTTTCTGTAAAAGGCTTTATATGCTTCCTCTGCGTACATGGTATTATAATTTCTCGATCCTCAACCTTCCTCGTCCCTAACACATTAATGTAATTCATATATATGCGTGCAACCCAAACTGCTTATACAATATGTTTCTAAAAAAAGTCACTTTTAGTAAGAGTTATGTTAATGCTTATCTTAGTTATTTATATTCATTAACCCAAAAGATATATATATTATATAAATTTATAAAACTTTTTTAGGGTATTCTTCTGTAAATATGCCAATCTTGAAGTTAAATAAAGCTATACCTCAAACGGGTCTTTAGAAATTTCAAGAAATGTCACTATGGATTGTTTTAGAAATATACTAAAAATCTAATATAGCTTTTAATAGACCCAAATACTACAATTTATATCATAATTATTTATTACAATCTATAGATAGTTCATTTGGAAATATTTCTTCTGATTCCATATTATTTTTAATATTTTGATTCATAGTTGTAATAGAAAAATATTCCAGTTTTTGAAAATAGTTTTGATAGATGATGACAACAATACCAGCCATTCGAACAAATTCAATTATATGGTTGGTAATATTTTTAAAGTTGGTATTAGAATTTACACGTTCGACAAAATAAACAATACACTAAGAACTTTGTCTTATGTTTTTAATAAGTATTGCACCTGTTTCAGTGGCCGCAAGGTCTAAGGCGCTACTCTTGCGGTAGACTTGTGTGACGATGACGGAGACATCGAGGTTTATGTAATCTCTGTCATGTGTACTGACTGTAGTTTTTTCTGTCACCCTCAACGCAAATGCAGGTACATTCCCTTCAAATATAGCCTTACTTATCACTAAAACTGCTAGCATAATTGCCTATTCTGATAGAAAGACGCAGTGCTTAAAAAAATCATAACATATTTATTTAACCATTTTACTTTTATACAATTTATTCCAATCAGGGGCTATATTATAAAATATATATTTAATTGACACTTTTCTTTAATCTACAAAGATAGTGGCATAGGTGTTGAGAAGGAAAAACTTAAATAATATACCCCTATAATTTCAAACATTCCCTTAAAGAATGTTGGGAAAATCATTTAGGAAAATAACACTTCAGCGTACACGGATGGGATTCGAACATTTAGTCTAGGTGGTTTTTTTTAGGAGAGCATATGATACTCGTTCGGGTCATACCCTTATCTACTAATTACTCTGATGGTTTTAGGGAATTAAAATGTTATGATTAAAGGATATGTACCCACATTTGCATGGGAGGAAGAAATACTATTTTGGAAAAACTGCTCTCACTAAACCAGACCGACATATATTTGGGCTTGGATCCCACCATCATTGGAAGTCGAGTCATTGCGAGAGTGACGCCTCAGACCATGTTGCCACCTAAGCGGTTTGATTTATTAAAAAAAAACTAATTAATTTTATCAGTTTAAAATAAATGGCTGTTGAAATATAATTTTTTTTCACGAAAAGCTGTTTTTTTTTCGCTAAACTCTATTCCCTTATAACCAAACGAGAGAGATTATACTATTTTAGAAAGATTAATAAAAATAGAAAAAGTATTAATATGTTTTTATTATGTTATCATTTCATATGTTCAAGACTCCTTCACGTCATATAACAATATACCTGTACCGTTTTATTTCTACTTTATTTTATATCAGAAAATTATTACTGCAATATTTCTAGATAAAACAACACATTTGTTGATTTTTTGCATGACCAGTATAATTTATATTGAAAATAAAAAGGTCTAGTTTTCAGGGTCAGACTGAACGCTATTCAGAAAACACGATATATAATATCACGAACTTTATTATCTAGTGAAAACCTCATTTCCTATCTTATGTGGGTTTGGTTTGACTAGAAAATACAGTAAAAAATTGGCGTGTCACATGCAAAAGGACTTTGTATATTTATTCGACTTCATTTTTTTTTTAAGTAGGCTAAGTCTATATAATGTGACACATAACATTTAACAGTGCCACCATATCGAACTTGAATATCTTTCAGCGTCTGTATTATTTATGAATAGATGATTCTGAATATATCAAATGAATTAAAACACTCCTCTTGTCATTTTAGAACAATCTCTTTAGTCCCTCTTTAAAAAATGTTATTTAATAGACGACTTGAAATATTCAATATCTACTTCGATTTGTAAAGAATAAATAAATTATTAGAATAAATTCGTGATATTTTTAATCCAAATTGAAAATGTTTATATCTTCGTTATCCATTTTGGGACAAGCCATATATAAAAAAAAAGCGGTATTTTTTTAAAATTCATATTAAATGTAGCTCTGCATTTCCTCCATATGATCTCTCGCTCTGCAGTACGTCACACTTACGTTTGATTGAGAACTAATCGTTTCGTGGCCCAAACTCTTGATTGCTCTTCTCCAGCCAGATTCGGTAATTACATGTTGTGCGGCGTCATCCAAGAGTTATACTGGCCAGCATATGACGGGGTGTTTGGGTATTGAGTAATTCTTATTCACACTAAAGGCGATTTATCCTTACTAATTTTACACTCTCTCTATCTCTCTTAACATGAATGTGGCCACACTTCCTTAAAATTCAATATTAAACATCTTTAATGATTAGTGTAATTAGTATGAACTCCTGGTAGTAACACGTGGCGCTAAAATGATTATTTTGTTTAAGTTGTTTCATTACATAAAAAGCGAGTATATATATCCTCTAAAATACTTTTTTTCACATACATAGCCCTTTAAATAATATAAATAGACTAATATATACTTATAATGTGGATGTAAGGAACTATAAAAAAGACCAGTATTATTACAATTTCTAAAGAATTTTTTTTATGTCAAAATAAATCTAATATTGCTTCACTACACACCTAGTTTAACTTTTTCACATTGTGTTATCAAAATTTTGTCTAATATCAGTAATGAGTGTCCTGAAATTTAACGACAACTTTTTCTCTTCATTTAAAAAGTTTCTCATCTAATGCCACCATGGTAATGATAGATATTCAACAACTGTTGATATCACCACGTGAAGCAAATTAAACTAAATGTTTCTAATGGAGCAATATTTGATTTTTTTTTTTTTTGCAAAGTAAAGATTTAGCTATAAACACTCTGAATATCTAGGCCTTTTTCTCGCGTGCCTCATATCCCCACCATGAAGTTTTTTTTATATGTAAAATCCTTATCTGTTTGGAGCCTTTGCAGCTCAACCTTGAATGCTCATAAATCCATTAACCACTATACAAGAGAATTTATGATAAATGGAAGACACTAAGTGATGATTAAATCTTTGAGAATAGTTTGCATGTTTATTTGTGATAAGACCATTGACAATATAAATGTATTTGACCTAGAATGGAATAATATCTGTGTGCTTTTGAAAATGTCTTACCTAGTTGAAAATTAACACCTACAATTATTTTTTGGGGGTATTACATATTTAAGCGTGCTATTTGCATCTATCCAACCATTCTTTGCAAATTGTATAGTAAGACGATACACCAATCCTGTTTTTATGATCAGGAAGAGTTCATCCTGAACGATTAAGTATCTCTTGAATAATACAGTTCTTGATGTTCGAGTTTTTTTCTCAGGGAACATTAAGCTAAGATCTGGTTCCTCTTTTTCTTACTGAATTAATGTTGTGGATTTCAAGTGTGTTCTAGTGAAGTTTAGCTATTATTATGAAGAGTTCTCCAAAATGTCTGGTTTATTTTCAGATGATAGTACTAAGGAAAGGGAGTAACTCTTTTTAACAGATGTTTTCTAAGAGAAAATGAGAGAAATAAGAATAATTTTGGAAACTATTACCTTAATATTATTGATGAGTTACTATTTTCTAAAAAATCCTTACTAGATAAGTTCATAATTACAATAAATTAATGTGAAAATAAAACCTTAAAAAGTTTGTGGTCGAGTGAAACAATTCACTACTCAATTTGTCCAACATATGCCCCAAGATGCTTTATGCGTATGTGCTATGTAAGATAGCTTAAGGTGGAATGTGGATATTTTTTCCCAGTAAGCATTTGAAATAACATAGCAAGGCATAGCTTGGCATAGCTTAGATTTTGCGTGAACCAAAACTTTCAAATATATGGCCCAGCTATTTTTCTAAAGAGCAGACAAATATCATCTCAACTTTCAGTTTGAACCAAGATTAACTCCCTTCATGGATTAATACATCTTAAAATAAATGGTACGGCACACCGAACAGACTTTCTCTCTCTTTCTATAAACTCGTAAGATTTCTGAACGGAATAATGTACATTGTATCATCACCACTCCACATAAGAACATGCATAAAATAATATACAATGATATAGAATCAATGAGAAAAGAGGCGCATCTTTGTCCACCTAAGAACATTTCAAACAGTTTAATGTCTTCCACAAGGGTCAACACTTCGTATTAAAATTTCGATTTCTGGTTAAAGTTTTAACATTTTATAAGGTGTTGCAGATCTTCAAGTCATCGCATTGATATTTAATTATTCATTTATACATTTTGACCAATAAAAAATGTAAATATTGACTATTGAGTCTAAAATGGAGATAGATCATTGCTATGCAAACATTTCTCCTAAGAGCTTTAAGGAAAAATAACATACTTTTTTAGATACTTATATTTAATTACTCTATGGCATTGGAGAATTATTGCGTTAAGACTTAAGTAGTATATGTTTACAACTAAAGCTCACAAAATTGTATTAATATATTTGCAAATATCTCAGAAACTGTTGCTTTTATAAAAATATATGTCAAATAAAAGTTTTTTATTTCTAATAGTCCTACAATTTTGCAATGATAAGTTGTTTAGTTTCTCAAATAGTTGTGGAGATACGGAAATTAACGCTTCTGTAAAGTACCCTAAAAATCATTTTCATAGGAAAATGAAAATAGCCAGTTTATTTATAATCTTAATCAACGCCTAGATACGAATTTTAATCAAAATCGTTTGAGCAGATTTTGAGAAAACCAAATTTTTCTCTTTTCGCCCTTCAGTAAACTACCCTTAATTTTAAGTTTTTATAGACACACAGACAGACGGCATTGCAAAGACTATTTTTTAGGGTTCGGGGGGTCATGAGACGTCGACATCCATCAACATTTCAGGTTAGTTTTTTTTTACGGTCGCAATACTTAAACTTTAATGTCCAAAAAGTTAAAAAAATTCATATAATTGCGTATAGATTGAAAGTTATTGATTTTATAAAAATATGTTTCGGATAAAATATCTGTATTATAAATATATATACATATTTGTAATGCTAAGTAATTTCATATCTCAAATAGTTTCGGAGCTATTATAAAAAATGTTAATTGACGCATCAGACCGGAGCCCTTAAAGCCATTTTGCCGAAATATTGAGGGTAGCCATTTTGTTTGGAATATTTATTAATGTTTATAAATGAAATTTAATCAAAATCGTTAGAGCCGATTTTGAGAAAATCGACTTTTTCTCTTTTTGCCCTTCAGTAAACTACCCTTAATTTTAAGTTTTAATAGACACACAGACAGACGGCATTGCAAAGACTATTTTTTAGGGTTCGGGGGGTCATGAGACGTCGACATCCATCAACATTTCAGGTTAGTTTTTTTTACGATCGCAATACTTAAGCTTTAATGTCCAAAAAGCTAAAAATATATATATAATTGCGTATAGATTGAAAATTATTGATTTTATAAAAATATGTTTCGAATAAAATATTTGTATTATAAATATATATACATATTTGTAATGCTAAGTAATTTCATATCTCAAATAGTTTCGGAGCTATTATAAAAAATGTTAATTTACGCATCAGACCGGAGCCCTTAAAGCCATTTTGCCGAAATATTGAGAGTAGCCATTTTGTTTGGAATATTTATTAATGTTCATAAATGAAATTTAATCAAAATCGTTAGAGCCGATTTTGAGAAAATCGACTTTTTCTCTTTTTGCCCTTCAGTAAACTACCCTTAATTTTAAGTTTTAATAGACACACAGACAGACGGCATTGCAAAGACTATTTTTTAGGGTTCGGGGGGTCATGAGACGTCGAAATCCATCAACATTTCAGGTTAGTTTTTTTTACGATCGCAATACTTAAGCTTTAATGTCCAAAAAGCTAAAAATATATATATAATTGCGTATAGATTGAAAATTATTGATTTTATAAAAATATGTTTCGAATAAAATATTTGTATTATAAATATATATACATATTTGTAATGCTAAGTAATTTCATATCTCAAATAGTTTCGGAGCTATTATAAAAAATGTTAATTTACGCATCAGACCGGAGCCCTTAAAGCCATTTTGCCGAAATATTGAGAGTAGCCATTTTGTTTGGAATATTTATTAATGTTCATAAATGAAATTTAATCAAAATCGTTAGAGCCGATTTTGAGAAAATCGACTTTTTCTCTTTTTTCCCTTCAGTAAACTACCCTTAATTTTAGGGGTAGATATCCAATTCCAAAAACCCCTCGGGGCAACCCTATGAAAACCCTAGATATCAAGTTTCAGCTCAATCGGTAAAATAGTTTAGGCTCTAGTTGGAGGTACAGACAGACAGACAGACAGACAGACGGAAATTCAAAAACCACTTTTTCGGATTCAGGAAGTCATGAAACGTCAAAATTCATCAAAATCTCGATTTCGATTTTTTTGACGATCACCATACTTTCTCTACCTGTAAGATAGAGAGAAAGTAAAAATTATATTTAAAATTTGACAATAAATTATAAATTGTGGGTTTTACTATACTCCTACATGAAAATACTTGATTTTTTTTTGCTTCATATCTACCCAATCATGGCGTCCGTGGCGTCAATTTTGAGGTATAAGGAATACGGCAACTTGCCTATCATAATACGTAGAAAACACATTTAAGACACACACATCAAGATTATCATGAAAATTTTATAAATTAAAAATATTTATAATATATACAAAATTGTAATAAATACGTAATATGCAAAATAATGAGTGAAGGCCTAAAAATAATTGAAGACCCACTGCGGAATAGGATCCTCTCTTCGAAACTGAGTTTTTATTAGCGACTCTCTTCCATCTGATTACTAACTAGAATGATTCGCAAACGTGGTAAATAATAGGCTATTGTGTTCATATGTCATAAATGAGATATCATTAATTGTTTGTAAACAATTCAATGCTGGTTTTATAACTCAATCTCTTAAGATCATTGGCTGACCTAGTGGTCTAGGGGTAAGGTTTTTAGACTTCTCTGCTGAGGGTCCGGGGCTCAAGCTTCGGTTCCAGCACAGATCTATCTGATCGTCAAACCCTTCCTTCACCTCTGACAAGACGTGTATTAATCACAACTTGTGAATGTGAGGAATGCCAGGCCTCCACCGTGGTTCGGATTCCACGTTAAACTGTAGGTCCTACATTTCATCTCACAATCACCCTACTCTTACACATTAGCGTAAGTGTATACAACCCGAACGGGTAGTAAGACGTGGTGCTAATATAATAAAATAATAATAGTAATTATGATGATGATGATGATGATAATAATCTTAAAAACATTGTACCCTTATAAACAAAAATAATATACATTCTGAAACAAATTAAATCAATAGAAATACTGTACCGGTAGATATAGTTCAATTTGTTGTTTGTTTTGTATACCAGTAAAGAAGTTCCTATATGTTGTGTAACGTTGTGTATGACTATAATATGGAAAGCTATGTGTCCTTATTCACTTGAAATAATACATTTACCACTTGATATAATGCCATTGCCACAATTATTCAAACGTTTCTGAGTTCAATGGGTTTACTTATATCATAAACTCGGATATTTCTTAACTTTCCTATTTTTTTCTTTTTTAATTTTCTCCAAAAATATTTAAAAACATGATTTAACAGATATTTCAAATAAAAATATATATTTCTATTATAAATAATAAATTAGAAAGTTTTTATATTGTATTTAATTTTAAAATCAATTCAAATTTCAAATACTATTACACGATTCACATCATGAAATATAAACTAATTATAACAGAGGTTTTCAACACTTATTAAATAGGCTTTTCTAATAACAATAATCCTACAAAACAAAACAAAACAAAACAAACCAATAATCCTACAAAACATAGTATAGTGATAAAATGTTCTCATTATATTTCATCTGTCACACAATTTATGTAATATAATAAAGGTTATTTAGTTTTATTTTCAATTAAATTTTCAAGCTTAAGAAAAAAATACACAAGTTTTTTTGATTATTTTATAGTTTACACATTTCACAGATTTC
The DNA here is from genome assembly GCA_902151455.1 of Timema bartmani. NCBI lineage: Eukaryota > Metazoa > Arthropoda > Insecta > Phasmatodea > Timematidae > Timema > Timema bartmani. Next base: position 44,865 of record CABFWB010003476.1, on the reverse strand, counting down.
ATTAACTAAGGTTAGGAATAACTATGTGTTTAAAAATAATTGCATTCCAAAATCATTAAATATACCTCTGGTGATACAAAAATGTAAATACTCTTTTTAAGTCCAAGCCTCTTATCAACAAATCTAATTATTGTCGAATAATTTTATTTTATATAAATCTACAGAGATTTATCGTTGATCTGTGTTTGCATTTAACGTAAATCAAACAAAAATTTTAGTCCATTTCACGCAAATAAACAAAAATTTTAGTGATGTGTTTCAAATCCTATTCTTTTATACTATTAATACATAATTACCAAAGCAAATAGCATTTACTATATATGATAATATTATCAAAAACTTTGATATTTTATTATAAAATAAAATTAAAACTTATTTACAAAACCTAAATTTATATCAATCCCTTCGCAAATCAAAATATGTTTAGTAAAATTATTTGATATTAGTGAGCTAAAATTAAATGTTCCACTCATCTGTTTGATTATAATTGTAATACAATTACTAAATGTTTAATTATAAAAACTGGATCTGCTGAGTATAACAGCCAAATAATTTCCCTTTATTTAAATAATATATTTTTTCTATTTAAAACAAATTACTCGCTGACGTATAACCCGAAAGATTAGTAGGACGTAGCACTAAAAAATTGTTTTTAAAAATACTCGTTAATAATTTACATTTTTCTCTGAGTTTCGATGATAAGCTCAAATATTGTGGATATTTTGTTCGTTACTTTAATTGATAAAAAACTGTATTTTATGTTTAGAGAAAAGTCTTTTGTCATATTTCAAATTTAATAATTATGTATATTACTCTCATATTATTTTAGGTGAATAATAAGCAATGTCGTACAAAAAGAGATACATTTATTCTATCAACTTTCCACACAAAAACAAAATAAAATTTCTAATTATAAACACATTAATATTTTAAGTTAATTGTGGATGCTCAAAAATAATAAAATATGCAGTTTTGCAATATATATATAATGATTCGCGAATTTCATGAAAAAGTTGTTTTTTAACACCGCCTATTACTAAACGTTCGAGCTATACGCTCATATACTAATTATACATGTAATTTATATGGATAAGGATTAATATATTTAGAGGTATTGTACCTAAATTTGCGTGGATGGGATAGTGAAATTTTTTTTATTTATTTTAACTTAAATAAACCCGACCAAGGTTCGAATTTCCAGCTCACCGAAATCGATAGTATATCGGTAGACCATGCAACCACCAAAGAGATTAATATGTTGTTGACGACTGTTAGACTAGATTTTGGTATGGTGGGATTGTTTATATCAGTAAATATATTAGTTATGACATATTAAAATAACTTTTGAGTGCATTTTATGACATGCTTTTTAACGTATTTTTACAAAAATTATAATATCTATGTGAATTTTAAACATATTTTTAAATTATCTATAAGTTTATTTTGAAAATTTCTAAGTTTGAAATTTGCTTCTGTATATTTGTGGAAGTTAACATGACAAAAATAGTTTTTGCTCAAACCTCATTTGGGAGTTATTATCCTGTCTTAGAGACCATGATTTAGCCAATTTTCAAATTTCATCGAGCAAAATAAGAAGAATGTATTTTAGGGGGGTTAAAATTAAAAAAATGCAAACATTTTTTGTTCATTTATAGGTAAATAGTTAATAGCAACATTAGAAATAACTTTACATCAATAAAATGAGCCGATTCCATCCTAGACCATGTTTTAAATAAATCACAGGCAATTTACATAATAAAAGGTTTCCTTTGTAATGAGGGATTGTCCAGATATTGTAGCATATAATGATCATATACTTTCCAGTCACCATGAGATACTACCTTGACAGATCACATTATGGGTCTATCTTTTGAGGTATAAGATATTGGAATAATTCAAGATAGACCTGTTTAGCTACGAGTTAATGAAATGCACATTCTTCTTTTCTTTTTAGTTTGAAAAACAAGAAAGGTAAATTGGACCTGCCATAGCGTAGGGGATGCAACCCTAAGTTTGAACAGGTTTTAAACGCAAGAGGTGGGGTGGTGGTGGATTCTACAGGGATGGTAGCCATAATAAACGAATATCTGACAAGGCTCTATACAATATATAAATGTTTGAACATTGTCATCTTACACAAAAGTGGAGTAGTATATTAAATTTGTAAATAATATTTTATGTAACATTCAAAGAATAATGTAATCGTCATAATTTTCTTATATATTAACTCAAATAAAATTAATTAAAATAAACAAAAATATAGAATATTACCGCTAAACTTTATAGATATGCATAATCTACTAAAATTTAATAAGAGTAAAGCTATAATTTTTTTCGTGCCCAAAATAATACAAATATTTTATAAAACTGTCTAGATTATCAGTAAATTATATTTCTCTTATAGTACAGTAAAATAGATTAAATTACATTTAAAGTGGTTACTTTATTTATGTTAAAATGTCTCAAAATAAGGTCAACAAATATCTCACAGATCAGGGAAATAGAACTGAGTGTTAAACCTCCGAAAAGAATGTAGAAAGAAGTCTGAACATGGCTGATACCCAATGGTTTCAGGTCTACTGTCATTACTCTATTACGAACTGTTAGCATTATTTCGTATTTATCATCGTTATACCACTTTGCATTTATACCAGCTTCACATATCTTTCTTATTGTGGTATCTAGTTGGTCTTGGTAAGGTGAAACAAAGGGGAAGTGGAAAACGAGACGAAATGAATATAGAGATTCCTCCATTATGTGCATTAGAGGATAACCTTCTTCATAATAGTCGTTGAGATTTATGTACAGTTGTGTTACTAAAGAACCATCAACAAACACATGTGTCCTATTAAAGGCAACCGTGTCAAGGGCACTTCTCACATCAGGTACAAAATTAACTCTTTTATATAGAGCATTTAAAAATGTATCATTTGGTTCAATAAGTTCCACCAAAGATACAAAACCATCAGTAGAACCCTCGATGTTAGGAACAGCGATCAATAATCCTGATTCCAGCAACTGATGTAGAGTATCTATATCAGGGTAGTAATGGGGTGTCGTCAAGTAACTGGTCAAACTTCCCTGATAGGCGTTCAGTACTATCAAGCTAAACATCAGACACAAAACAACAAAACATTTTTGAGTTGATGAAACCACTGGTAGAACTGTCGCCCCACTCACAAAGAGACGAACAGTCTCCAAGAGCGTTTCAGTTTCAAAGGTTGCGTCTTTTCTGAACAATTTCCAAAACAACGTAATAATTGGGAGAGTGCAGATAATAGCTATCCAACAACTATTGGTGAAAGGTAAGATTACATTCATATACTGTGGAACACGTTGAGCCTTTGGCACAAGAAATGTTAGACTAGTTGTGTCTGGGGAGATTGTGGATGTAAATATATTTTTCTGATGTTTAAAGAAGATATTTCCAAATATATCTGGCACTATATTCTTATTATTATATCTATCATTCACAATAGAAATGGATCCATTTTCTGTAGTATCGTCTTTCTGCTCGATTATTAACAATGTTCCGTTAATGTGTTCTATAAACGTCTTTATATAGAGGTATGGAGGTTTATTGTATCCAGATTTTAAACCATAAATAGGTCGGTCTTCAGTGACCTTAATTTTGTAGCCACAGATATCATTCAGTTTGGTTAAAAATATATTTTTATTTTTATTAATATATTTTGAGAGATCAGAAAACGATCCATTACCAAGAAACTGATTAAAATACACTGCCGTTGTTTTAGTGATTTTTGAAAATAGGATATTTTTCTCTGATTTAGGTACATTAATTATTACTGAATTTAAAATATGATATTCATCCCAAAATCTGTGACATTCTACTTTAAATGTGTTTATTTCATCGATATCTTGGGCGGTAATTATTAATATAAATGGCGTTCTCGCGTGAACCAGAAATGTGTCTTTAAATTTTTCTAGTCGCTCCCAAAATTTTGGACTATAATGTTCTACAAACCAAAATACCACTTTAGGTATCACTAATTTACCGTTTAAAATTACTTTTTCCTTAAACATTTCTTTCATATCCATAATATTGTATTCATTTATAGTTAATGCTAAAGTAGGGAAATATTCCATTTGCTTGAATAATTCATTGGAAATAGGAAAATGGTTTTCTTGGAAGACCACTGTTGCTAATGGTCTGGACCAGCTTTCTCTAATCATTTCATTGATGTAGTGAAATATTTCTGATAAGTTGTGACTTATATTAAAATGTTCAATAGGTTCTTGTATTTTAGTTTCAATAAAACTGATATGATATATCAGAAACATATTCATTATCACTTTCATCATTACTAACACTTTATTTTTACACAGAAAAAATATTTATTACTCAAATTAAAATTGTCCTCGCACTAGAAAAATTATCACTTTGTATTACGCTGCATTTAAATATAAATAAAATATATAGTAACCAGTCTACATACATTGTGGTAAAATTAGTTATGAAATTATATTGTTAAGTTCTTAGACTATAAATACATTTGTTTTGAATTTACATATTAAAGATTTTATAAATAAAATAAATAAATAGCAGGACGGTTTATTTCTAGACTCCTTCTCCGTAAATTGATTTATAAAAGTTCAACACCTTGTTCGTATTGTTTTAATACCACATTGTTCAAAATTTGTATATCTAAAAGGTGAAAAAACCTAATTTCTTTAAAGCGATATTCAATTTAGATAGTGACCTGTAATAATGTTATAACAATACAGTCCGGTGCACGCACGAAGAGTAAATACTATTCACAATCTTGTTGTGCTCCTGGAAAACCTGAATAACACAAGGACAATTATGTATTAAGAAAATGAATCACTTCAATAACCAACTGGTTTGAATATTAACTTTTGCAATACACTGTACTAATTATGACGAGTATATTGGACCTCATTTCCTTCGTACTTAAGAGAAATGGATTTCCTTTAAAATGGTTTTACTCTCTCTCTCAATGCGTAAATGGGATTAGAATTTATCTATCCTCAACCATAGTTATCCTTAACACATTAGTTTAATTTGTATATGGTAGTATAGCTCAAACAGGCAGTTAGACTTATGGGTAAAAAAATTGTTTTTAAAAATTAACTTTTTCTTTGCGTTCCTTTGATAAGCTCTAATATTTTATGCATTTTGTTCTTTACGGGAGCAGAACTGTGGAAGAGACAAATCATAGGGCAGATGCTGATCAAATTCTGCCAGTAGAATGATCTGTTGGTGACGAACACCTGGCTCAACAAACAGAAGAACAAACTATTTACATGTAAGAACCAAGGCGACACCAGTACGTACCAACTAGACGACATTCTTGTCAAACAACAATTCAGGAATAGAGTGAGGTATATGAACACATTGACATGTTCCGAAATTGATTCTGACAACAACCTGCTTGTGGCTTACATTGAAACAAGACCGAGGAGGATCAGTAAGATAAGTAAGAGGAAACCGAATTGGGACTTGGCAAGAATGAAATTGTGACAAATTATTTAGAACAAACTTCAAATGAGGTGAGAAAAGAGAGTATAACTGTGGAATGGAGCTGTAATAGTGTTAAGAATATGTTTTAGAAGGTACGAGTTGCCAATTTTGGACAAGTGAAGAGAGCTGCAAGTAAGCTCTTGGTAAGCAGAGATATGCTTCTGAAAATGAAAGGAAGAAGGAAATGGTAAAACTTCAACCAAGAAAAATATATGAGGCTAAACAATGATTTACGGAGAGAAGGAGACAATTTGGTGAGATGTCATACAAAGAAGGTATGTGATGCCACTATCGAACTGTAAGAAAAGTAAAATATGATCTGCTGTACCAGAAAGCAATGGAACTGGTAGAGAAATGAAACCAATTGTACATGCAATAGAAATTGGATGCCCCAAAGGTCATTAGCTGACGGATCATATAATGATGTATAGTATATATAGAAAATGTATAGAATAACTGTATTATTAGGAGATTCGACCAAATAACATAAAGATTGAAAAATAAGACTATGTAGAGAAGAGATGAAAAAGGACTTGCAAATAATGATGTGGGGAAAGCCATAAAAGACTTGCGAAGACTCAGCAGCTGAACACTGACTGGGCTGAGGCACTGAACGAACGTGAGATCCGCTGAAATTCAAAATTGGAAACAAGGAATTATAAAACATTGAGCAGTTCAAATAACTGGGATTTCTGCTAACAAAGACTGTTTAATGCACCAAGGACATTATTTCGAGGATCACCAAGGACAAGGAAACTTTCAGCAAGAAGAGGTTACTGTCAACCAGCAATTTGAGTTTGGAACTGAGGAATAAACTGATGAAATATAATTTATACAAACATTGTGAGGTATGGAGCAGAATATGGACTCTTAGGAAGATAAAAATACATACTTTTATTTATTAGAAATGTAATTCTGGAGAAGACTTGATAATTCCAGGTGGACAAAGTAGCAGAATAATGAAGATGTTCTAAGAAAAGTTGGTGGGAAGAGAACCAACCAAATATTAGATTTCACATTAACCTCATTTGGACACATCCTTAAGAGGAGCTGTCTTTTGCAGCATCAAATAGAATTAAAGATTGAAGGAAAGAGGAGCTTAGGAATAGGGAAGATTCAAATATCAGATGACTTGAAGGAAATACGAAGATTCCTGGCAGCTTAAGAAGGGTGCATTGACGGTCTAGGGTCAAAAACAAACTGCCACTGTCGCAAGACAGAACACCTAATACTAATAAGAAGTTATGAGCATATTAAACAATAACAATTAGAACCCCATTAGTAATTTATTAAATGAAAAAAATTAAATTTTGGTGAAGACCTTGAGTGAGAATTTATTTAACGTCATATCTTTCCACTTGTTTCGGTTACACGCTTATATACTCATTACGCTAATAGTTTTTAGAATAGGGAAGTTATCTTTAGAGGAAGTGTACCCGTATTTTCGTTTAAGCTGATTGTAAATGCTTTCTGGGAAAACCGCTCTCAGTACATCAGACCCAAATTCGAAACGCAATCTCCCTGTCATCAGCAGTCTAGTCTACTGCGCGATTTTCGCCCTGGTCCCTGAAACCACCGTAGAGGGTAATATTTTGGCTCTTTGGCTCTGTTTTTTTTTAAAAGTTGACATTATATGTAATAATAAATATATTAACTATGGCACACTACAATAATTTATCTCCTATTTTATGATGTTTTTTAAAAATATTTTCTTATTTAAATATTACCTTTTTTGTGTGATTAATGTGAGCATTGTTTGAATTTTTTTTAAATATAAAATTATTTTACAAACAAAAAATAGTTTCTGGGAAATGGGCTTTTGTGTACGTTTGTGTTTAGATAGTAGATAATATTAAAGTTGCTATAACATCACCTTGATATTATCAAAGAATCCCGCCTTATTTTGAGTATTATATTATACTTCATTTCAAACATTTTAATTTAAGAATATAAAGAGCACATCCCTGCAGACTAGATATGAAACCGGATCAAATTTTTCTGAACTGCTCTCATTTGAAAGATTTCCCAACCTGCAAAATTTTAGACGGAATATTACATCAATGTTAAGATGCAAATACATAATTAAGTGAAATAATTTTTTCCACGATGAATTCCCCTAAGTTTCTTCTCTGCCTCAATTGCTGAGACTGACAAAAACAGAGCTCTAATTGAACTTTACTCCTTTAATTACTGCAGCAAATAACCTCAATTCTAACATAAAAGATTTTATGTACACCCAACTTTAATTTATTCCCTACATTTGCTATATTTTATCATATCAATTATGTAATATATTATTCGAAAAATTCGCTTACTGTTAAATTAAAAATGTTAAAATTACCTCCTCTTATTTAATAAACTATTAGATACTTGTTTTCTTCTTTGTATAAATTGACAATAATTATCAAATAATAATGCAGCCAACCACTATAATCATGGATTAAATTATGGACTTCACACCATTTAAGTTGGAAACTCCTGATTCAGACAGAAAGCACGACCCTAAACTGTATATTGCGTGATTCATATTACACAGCCTTTTATATAGTTACAGCACTACTTTATAGCACACGCTCAAAAATCCATTAGCCATTCTACAGAAGCATTACTTAGATATGAGAGAAGTTAAGAGAATATTAAAACTGTTTATTTGTGTTGAAATCAATAAATATATGGAATTAATTAGCCAAAGCTTTTATTCATGCTTTTAGTGAGGATTACTCCATCTAGAAATCATATTCTGAAATTTGAAAAATGACACCTGGACACGATAATCGAACCCTTTACCTTTGGCTTAGAACGCAATTGCTCTAACCACTGAGCTATCCAGGATTCGTCCCGTGCCTAGGGTCATTCTTCTCTTATATTTTAATCATAATAATAGCTTTGGCTATTTAATTCTTAATATGCAATCCCGTACAATTATAATAATTGTACAAATGGCAGAAATAAGCCAACTACCGAGTCGAAGATGGCTGCGTTATTTGATAGCTTGTGATATTAATATAATCATATACTTATAGCCGGCGATTTCCGTACGTCCATCATAGGCTCTGCCTTAAAATACGAGTGAGCCAGAGGTCCCGGGTTCGAATCCCGTGTCCAGGTGTAATTTTTCAAATTTCAAAATAAATATATATACAGACAGACTAAAGTAGACCTTGTTGGTTTTCTAAAATGAACCTTCACCTTCCATTTAGTTAAGAACATGATCATCTTAGATTTGTACATAAACATATTTGAGACCTATCCGTTACAAATTTAATAGTAAGACGAGAAAACAAACCCTTATCTTTTTGATAAGTTATAATCCCCACCGAACTTAAAAGTAGTTCTGGCAACAAAAAGTAGGAAAACTTTTTCTTGCGTGAACAGATCTTTGATGAAAAAATACGATACAACATTAAGTGGTAGAGATGCAAGGTATCTTTAATCGGAAAAAAATAAAATCCCAGAAAGCTGGAAAATGTTTTGATCACTATATTTTGAGGGTCTAATGAGCATTCTAATTTTTCTTGCTCGTAAGTGATCTGCGTTTAATACAACAATTAAATAACACGATATGATTAGATTTTCTTTGTACATCGCCTTTTAAGGTAAACTTACTGTTAAAATGATGATAGCCATAATAGAACAAAATTCAATTTTTCTATAACAATGTTGCTAATCATATTTGTTTTGCAATTAATATTTTTGGAGCTATAACTATGGAAATCGTAGTACCTTTGTGCAACTGCATCGAACTACATTGTTTTACCATGTTGTATCTTCATGCGTTACGTAATATGTAATTGTAATGTTTGAAAAATAAAAAGCTTATTTTATCATAAGAGCTACTTTAAAAGCAATATTATGAATGCTCATAAACCAGTTAAAGTCAGAGACACACACACACACACACCTATACAAAACTAATTCAATGTAATTGTTTGCTAAGTCTTCCCCTGAAATAAGTACCTACTACATTATAAGGTAGCCGTTGTATTGTAATATATATATGTATATATAGCACATATATGTACTACTACGGTTATAACCACTTAAATACAAGTATTCAAACGTTTTTCAATGGAGGGAAGTTACGTAATCACATTTTTGGTTTTTATCGTTTTAAGTTTCAAACCATTAAAAATATGATATTGGAAATGATCTATGTTAATATTTACAACAATATTTTATAGATTTTAAACTATGTTTATTTTCTTTTATAGCTTTGTAATGTGAAAACAACAAATATAATCTCAAATACTATTAAATAATTCATATAATGGAATATAGATTTAAATAAACTGTAGTTTCAAACGCCTCTAATTCATAGTTATATACTATATTGAGGGGATTGTCCCTTTTAATTTGGCGTGTAAATGCAAAGCCATGGGAACAAACGGCTATTTTCAAGAATTTTTATTTTTGCAATTACTGCAAATTTTACAATTTCAATTAATTTCTGCAACTACTGTATCTAACTTCCTGTTTAAAAGGTTCCCATCTAATGTCACTATGTTCTTAGTAATTATTCCAGGTATGTTTACATCACCATGTGAAAAAATTAAACTATGTCTGTACTAATATTCAAGCACACTGGTCTTTTCGCACGCCTAATTCATCCCCACCTTAAGGTCCGTCATATTTGTTGCTCAGGGCTGTTTGAAACCTGTCAGCTAACCTCTGAACGCTCAAAAATTCACTGACCACTCTATCAAGCTCATATCTGAGAGATGGATGTTAATAAGGGTTGATTAGATCTTTGAAAAGGTTTTACATATTTAGTTGTGAAACGATCATTTAAAACACAACTAATTTTTTTTAGCCCAGATTGAAAGAATGATTATCTACCTTTTAAAAGTTCCCACCCAGTTGAAAACAAGACTTCCACTTGTTTTATAGATTAAATATATACGCGTAAAACTTGCGTAATATATTAGTATCTAAAGTTCGGATTCCGTTCACACTTATTTCTGTGATAATTTATAGTCCCATTTTTAAATTTAATTTCCATTGAGAATATTAAAATACATGTTTATGATATATTTTAAATCAAAATGCATTTATATTACATATAAGATAGCAGTAGGTAATTATTAATTTTGTTATTCTAATTTGAGAACAAATCCAAATATCAAATACAATTATTAAAGGATCCATATTCTAAAATGTGTTCTAATTATAACGTCATTTTCCAACACTTCTATTAGATAGGCATCTTTAATCTCTAGATTATTATTTAAATGATATTAAAAGTTATATTTCTAATAGCATTAAATAAATAATAAATATTTAATTTTAATTAATAGGAATTCATATAGGTTCTCTTACCCCAGAAATGTATCAATCAAGCTAACCTTTTATGTATCCACTATGATAAGGCTTAAAAGATACGGACATGGTGTAATCAGTCAAGGTATAACTACTATCTTTAAATAAACCGAAGTAAAGTTATACTATGTATAATCATTTATATTGAGAGGGGCTTCAATTAAAATAAGTATATTTAAAAAATAATAATAAACTATATTGTGACATATCTAAATGATTCGAGGTTCGAATCTCGGTCGGGTGAACTGGGGGCGGTTTTTCCTAAATGGTTTTCCACTCTCCCTCCACGCAAATGCGGGTTCACTTCCTCTAAATTCAACCCTCCCAATTCCTAATCCACTAGCGTAATTAGTACTTAAGCGTATAACCCGAACGGGTAGTAAGACGCGGTGCTAAATATATAATATATATCTAAATGATCTTTACTTTCTCTCTATCTTATAGGTAGAGAAAGTATGGTGATCGTCAAAAAAAGCTAAATCGAGATTTTGATTAATCTTGACGTTTCATGACTCCTTGAATCCGAAAAAGTGGTTTTTGAATTTCCGTATGTCCGTCTGTCTGTCTGTACCTCCAACTAGAGCCTAAACTATTTTACCGATTTAGCTAAAACTTGATAA